>JAZGTK010000230.1:0-51426 GCA_036877625.1 Ambastaia sidthimunki
TGAAGATCATTTTCTTTCACCCTGTACAAAAACACAAAAAAAAAACAAAGGCAGAGAGAGGGCCAGTTCATCTGCAGTATAAATTAGGCCATACAAGATTAATCCCTTTGTGTATATGTCATGTTATGAAAACCAAACTCTAAAAACCAAAGAGCACAAAAGCTTTGAGGATTGTGTACTGGTTCTTTTGTAGCTTTTACTAGCACTTGCTAAGGAAGCATTACATCACTATTGATGCAACATTTGCACTACGAACAAGAATGACACTGTATTGGATTATAAAACAAGCAAACAAATCCTAAAGTTATATTACAAATAACATAATCCATATCTATATATATTTCTATGCTGAACAATATATAGATATGTGTGTGTGTAAATATAAATATAAAATTTTCGCAGATTATTCAAAGATTTCGCAGCATTTCAACTTATAGGCTGTTTTATATACCAAAACTCTGCTTTGTATGAATGCATTTGCTTTTTCTGCAGTGAAAGTGTCAGTGACATCATCACCCAGGTGTTGATTTCATGCACCTGCCAGAGTGTGTCCCACCTGCTCTCTATTACCCTGCTCTACTCCTGGGTCAGAGATCAGATTTTTTTGTGCAGGACTGCTAGCTTCATAGCTGTTAAACTCAATGATGTGCAGCTTGATAAGCCACAGTGTGTCTGAGACAACCAAATACAAAGACGGACTAAACAGAAGACTTCAGAGCCCTACAAGCTGCACTATACTAAAGTGCCATTTAACCATCAGTAAGACACCAATAAAACAAGAAATGACCAATGTAGAAATCAAAAAGTTCATAAACAATACCCATAAGAAAACACATAAATGAAGTCTTTTTAAAGACCCCTATGAAAATATATTTTGGGTTTTATAAGTTGAAGACCTCAGTAAACAAATGTGTCTGGTTTAGACATTCAGAGAACTCAGTATCTTATGCTGTGTTCAGAATCGCCAGTATATTGACAAATACACCGAATGACATTGTGCCAAATGTCAGACATTTTGAAATGACTCTTTAAATGAGTCTTTTAAAACTTTTTGGTGGTCTTTAAAATATAAAAACTAATTTGAAATTGAAAACAAGGTTTGTTATGCATAAGGCAGAGACCCTTAATGTATCGTTCTTGCTTTGTTCATTTTTTATCTTTCTAAAAGAAACTATTTAAAACATTGAGGGACAAGGGAAGAAGAAAGCCATGTTTAAAGAGAAAAAGGCTTGAGCTATTTTGAGCGATGGTTTATAGTGCTCTCTCCTCAATTAACCAAATGGTAGTTCTTCAATTTAGAGGCGCACTGACAGCATAAAAGGAAACCTCTATCAAAAAATACAGAGAGAATGAGGTCCATAAAGGATTTTAGACAACAGCAATATCTTTCAGGGGTGTAATTAAGTGTCTGAGCATGTTAAAGCAATAATTATCACGCTGCATACTTCACTCAACATTGCCATCTAGTGGTTGGAAGTGGAGGCTTACGGTAGTCATAGTAAACCTGTAAACAAAAAATAATTTGGCCACTCAAAAAATGTCTTAACAAGCCTCACTCAACAAACAGAACAAGCTCACATTTCTGAACCACATTTGTTATTACCCTTTAACCAACTGGTGTCAAGGTGATTAGATTGTGAAATTCACATGGTTGTGCTAGCTAAGTAACCACAGGTATATTTTTGTACATTAAGTATGGATATGTTTGACCGTGAATG
Source organism: Ambastaia sidthimunki (assembly GCA_036877625.1). Taxonomy (NCBI): domain Eukaryota; kingdom Metazoa; phylum Chordata; class Actinopteri; order Cypriniformes; family Botiidae; genus Ambastaia; species Ambastaia sidthimunki. The sequence continues at coordinate 1,719 of JAZGTK010000230.1, forward strand.
TTTGACAATTCAATATATGTATATATATACAATTCATATATATATTATATGAGATATATAAAAACACAGATATATAAAAAACAACCTCTCATAGACCACTCAATACACTTAAAAATACATACATGCACAAAATATACACAATACAAATACCTGGACATTACACAATGAAAGAGAATAAAAGAGAATTGGAGACACAGAAATAACAAAAGAGTCTTTAAGACTGTAATTTTAATATTTTGCTAGAAGCAATATAAACAATTTACAAAACCCTAAGCTAAGTTAAATGTCAGCAGTCTCCCAATAAGAAAGCCAACAGGATGACAGTGGCCTCTGGCACGTTAAAGCTGCAATTTGAAACATTCTTGGATATAAACAGAGAGCTGATAATAATGATTTATAATTATATATCGATTTAAAACTGTTGGATCTGATTTTGTGACAATATGTCAAGCACTGAGGAGGAATGTTACAAACAGATAGGGACAGAATGTTACTAATTGCAGCTATAACATCGCACTGCTATGACAAGGCAGAGAGCAAAAATATAGAAGTTAACTAGGCTGGAGGTAGTTAAGTATGTTAATAAGAAATTTAATAAACAGGTCCATCATATTCCCAGTGATCTATCTCAGGGTCATATCATCCCATCTCCCCACTCTCTGGTCTTGATAATGTCCGGATCCAAGTGACTACAGGACATTGGGGAAATAAATTGGTGGTTCAGGGGAAGAATTCTTGCCTGCCTCGCGGGAGGCCCAGATGGGGGCAGTTGTGGAATACTGGTTAGTGAGTTGGCCTTGTAATCAGTAAGTCGCTGGATCAATTTCAGTCTTGTTCCAGAGTTTGGGTGGCAAGTATGAAATTTTAGGATTGCAGTGAATGCAAAGCACTGTAATAAGAGAGGAGCTCACTCAGGCACTGAGGAGCTAAACCATGCAGGGCCTTCCAGGTAATCAGCAGAACTTTGAAGAGTCAGCTAGTGCAGTGTTAACAGAACCAGGCTTATATGGTCATACTTGTTAATTCTCATAAGATCTCTGGCTGTTACATTTTGAACTAGTTGGAATTTTTGAATTACACCTACAGGGCAGCCACCTAGTAAGGGATTGCAATAAACAATATTACAGTGGCTTCTCGCATCACAGCCTGTTTAGCCGATATTTCAAACTGGATGAAGGGTCATCACCTTCAGCTCAACCCTGCCAAAACAGAACTACTGGTAATACCAGCTAACCCAACACTTTGGCACAACTTTTCCATTCTGCTTGGATCCTTCCAGAACAGCCAGGAACCTTGGAGTCATGTTTGATGAGCAATTACAATTCACAGATCACATAGCTTCAACAGCCAGATCCTGCAGATTTGCCTTACACAACATCAGAAAAATCAGACCTTTCCTCTCTGAACTGTCCTCACAAATCCTTGTTCAAGCTCTTGTCCTCTCCAGACTGGACTACTGCAATGCTCTCCTGGCCGGCCTACCAGCAAGTACTACCAAACTGCTGCAAATGATTCAGAATGCAGCAGCGAGGGTAGTCTTCAATGAGCCAAAGAGAGCATACGTCATTCCGCTTTTCACCAGACTGCACTGGCTACCATTGGCCGCTCGAATCAAGTTCAAAGCACTGGTGGTAGCCTTCAAAACAACCACTGGGTCTGCACCAAGTTACCTAAACTCATTAGTACGGACCTATGTGCCTTACAGAAGCTTGTGTTCTGCCAGTGAGCAGCGCCTAGTGGTGCCACACCACAGAGAAAAAAAATCACTGTCATTTACCTTCTCCTGGACTGTTCCCTCCTGGTGGAATGACCTTCCAGTCTCAGTCAGAACAGCGGATTCACTATCCATCTTAAAAAAAAGACTAAAAACACATCTTTTCCGACAACACCTGCACAGTTAATAGCACCTATCCTACCACTAACACTTCTTTCTCTCTTTCTTTCCTTCTTTCCATATTTAAAAAAAAATAGGGTGTGCTAGGGAGACTGGCACAATGCTTCCAGACTTGCCTTCTGATCGTTGATTTGCTGTTTCTGTTGTTCTTTCATTTGTAGGTCGCTTTGGACAAAAGCATCTGCTAAATGCCTAAATGTAATTAAGTCTTGATGTCATGAATGCATGAATCCATGTTTGAGATATGTATCATAGTTTTTTATATATATTTTTTAAGGTGAAAAAATGCAGTTTTACAAATATTGTAAATGAGGTTTTCAAAGGACAAATTGCGAAAATGACACCCAGATTCTTAGCTCATGTTGATGTAGCAGGCTTTATAGAGCATCCATCATAAGTAAGACAGTATTCTAGGTTGTTCCATATGGAAGGTATTGCTCCAATAATTAAAACTTCTGAGGACCACAAAAGAAGACACCTTTATTGACTTCCATTGTATGGACACAAACCACTGAGACACTTCTTTAAATATCTTCTTTTGTGTTCCACTAAAGAAAAAAATTTGATAGGTTTGAAATGACGTAAGGGAGAGTAAATAATTGAAAAATGTTCATTTTTGGGAGAACTATCTCTTTAAGCATTTAGATCAAAATGTTTTTGAAACCATAAGACAGACAAATTATTATGAGCTCACGCGAAACATAAATGTATATTTAACACAAAGTTCTTAATTCCCATCAAGGCAGAAAAACACATTTCAAAGCACAGCATACACCTCAAAGGACAGTAAAGACTGTATGATACAACAATTACTTAGACTACCTTTATAAATTGACTTTCATAGATATTTGTGATAGGCTTACTGGAAAAAAAAGTGTTTGTTGAAAACAATTCACAACTGATATTTACTCAAAGACACGTGAAAGACTTGATTTAAAGGAAGGAATTTTTTTTTTGAATGTCATTGCAAACAAATTTGCTTAGTGTAATCCTAATAAATCACATTCGTTACACCATGTCTGCAGTGACGCATGATGCTGGTACTTTGGGAATCTTCCCACAGGAACTGGAAAACTCATAAAGATAGAAAAGAATAAATGGATAAAGTAAAATCCTTTGGGAAAACAAGCAAAAATTTGCAATAACACTGTAATGTGGACGCAGAGGCGGATGGATCCGTATGCAGCATTTTATTCTAATAGTGAACAGGTAATAATCAAATACCAGCAAACAAGAATAATGGAGGCAGAGCAGATCATAAACGATACACAGGCAGAGGTCGGGGCAGGCAGCAGACAAAGGGGTAAACACGAAACAGGCAAGGGTCGAGGGCAGGCTGCAAACAAGAGAGAGAGATCCAAAAGACAGTCCGGGTAATAACAGGAATCAATGACAGGGAAACGCTCGGAATTATTTGCTGGGCAAAACAAGACTTTGCCCAGAACCTGAGTAAAACGCAGTTTATATAATGTCCATAATCAGATCAACAGGAAACAGATGCGTGATGAGGGAGGAGTGGTCAGCCCCAGGTATGTTGGCTGCTGGGAAATGTAGTTCCTTAATCAAAAATCCGCACTTGAGAGGAGTCTTTCTCTGGTGGGCGGAGAGAGGCGGTGTGGGAGCCTCCACTCTAACATAGCCCCCCTCCTACGAGTGGCTCCTGAAGCGAGGAAAAATTATAAGGCCTCTGGAAACCCCGGACCTGGAGCTGGACTCTGGAAACCCCGGACCGAGCCTTGGATCAGGAGCACCTAGAGGAGGCTCTGGCTCGGGTCTTGCTTCTGGCTCGGGCCTTGCTTCTGGCTCGGGCCTTGCTTCTGGCTCTACCTGACTGGACCTGGATCCGGACTCTGGCACTGGCTCTACAGGACTGGACCTGGAACCGCACTCTGGCTCTGGCTCTACCGGACTGCGCCTGGAACCGCACTCTGGCACTGGCTCTGCCGGACTGCACCTGGAACCGAACTCTGGCTTTTGGCACCACCGGAATGCACTGGGCTCTGGAGCACCCGGACTGGACTCCAAACTGGCAACAGGCTCTGGAGCACCCGGACTGGACTCCAAACTGGCAACGGGCTCTGGAGCACCTGGACTGGACTCCAAACTGGCAACGGGCTCTGAAGCACCCAGACTGGAGTTGGCACCAGGCTCTGGAACACCCGGACTGGACTTGGCACCGGGCTCTGGAACACCCGGACTGGACTTGGTACCTGGCTCTGGAACACCGGACTGGACCTCGCACCAGGATCTGGAACACCCGGACTGGACTTGGCACTGGGTTCTGAAACAGGTAAAACAGGAACGGAGGCACCTGGGGTAGCGAGCTGCATCCCTCGCCATCCTTGGACTACCTCATCTTTTAGGGCAATCAACCGTGCAAGCTGACTGGGATCTATCACTAGCCGCGGGGCTTGAGTGATTAGCTCAGCGAACAACTGGTAAATCGCTGCTGGATCATTGGATGGCGAAGTCTTCTGTAATGTGGACGCAGAGGCGGATGGATCCATATGCAGCATTTTATTCTAATAGTGAACAGACAATAATCAAATACCAGCAAACAAGAATAATGGAGCAGAGCAGATCATAATCGGTACACAGACAGAGGTCGGGGCAGGCAGCAGACAAAGGGGTAAACACGAAACAGGCAAGGGTCGTGGGCAGGTAGAAAACAAGAGAAAAAACAAGAACAGGCAAGGGTCGAGGGCAGGCAGCAAACAAGAGAGAGATCTAAAAGACAGTCCTAGTAATAACAGGAACCAGTGACAGGGAAACGCTCGGGATTGTTTACTGGGCAAAACAAGACTTCGCCCAGAACCAGCGTAAAACACAGTTTATATAATGTCCATAATCAGATCAACAGGGACATGTGCATGATGAAGGGGGGCAGGTATGTTGGCTGCTGGGAAATGTAGTTCCTTAATCAAGAATCGGCACTCAAGAAGAGTCTCCCTCTGGTGGCCGGAGAGAGGCGGTGCAGGAGCTTCCTCTGTAACAAACACTGAGACATGGAAAACAATTAATCTTTTATTAATCCAACAGATATGTATGTTTTCTATTTTCTTTTGGCTTGATTACTAGCAAAAAGTCTTAAAATATTAGGAATTCTTAAAAATCTGTATATAGAAATGTATAAAGAGGCATCTAAATAATCATATACTAGTTTAAAACCATTCTTGAAATATTTCCACAACTTCACAGCATGCATGGTTTGTTCATGTAAAAGGCCTAATTTAAATGCCTTAAATATTGTGACTTTAATTAAAAGTTTTATTATGTATTCCTTTGCAATAAACACCTATACAAATAGCTGTGTGTGACACTGCTGAACATGATATAAAATAAAAATTATGATTCCAAAAAATAATTAATTTCAAATTATGTTGCTGTTATAACCTACTATCTCATATAAATCTTTCTTTGGAATTGTTCTTGTCCATTTTATTTCATTTATAAAGTATAGCATAATAATAATAGTTACACACACACACAAAGAGTGTGTAGTAGTGTTAAGAGAAGAGTACAGAGTAAAGAGAAGAGTACAGTAGTGTTACCGCAATTGTATGTGACAAGTGCAGATTCGTGACTTCGTGATTCTGTTCGTGATTCTGTTAAGACATCTATTAAGCTGGTGTGAGCTTAATAGCTTTTTTAGTATATTTGGCCACATACATGTTTACATGCAAACCTATTATGAAACTCATAGGAAATTGTATTTATTTAATGTATTTTAAATGTATTCTTGAAACAAAGTTCTATGCCTTTGTATGCTGATGCCTTGCAAAATTAATTCTTATCCTGTGATGTCCTCTCCTGGATAAAATATAGAACGAAAGCCTTCATCTGAAAATGTGGTTAATGTTTAAATTCCTGTTATCTCACCTTTCATTAAACATATTTATAAAACTTAGCATGAAACCTAAGAATGTCCTGTCTTCCATATAAAAAAAGTATTTGAATCCAATTACAGAAGACATGTTTCAAAGAGGATAATAAATTAGGATTAGCCTAATCATTAAGTGCAGACAACACTAAACTGGTTAAGGTTACAAGAGAACATGTTGTCATTATAATATACTTGTTAAATAAATTGTCATGTAAATTCTCTAGTGCACAGAATATAAAACTGTATGTGCAAAATAGTATGTGCAAGGTGTACATTAATAAAACAATTTATGGATACTAGGTGTATAGTTGGTAAATGTCAGCAGTCTCCCAGTAGACAAGCCATCAGGGTGACTGTGGCAAGGAACCAAAACTCCAATGATGTATAGATGGAAAAATTTTTTTGGGAAAAACCAGGCTCAACCAGGAGGGCCAGTTCTCCTCTGGCACGTTAAAGCTAAAATTGTAACTTTCCTGGATATACACAGAGAGCTATCAATATAAAACTGTTGGGTCTGATTTTGTGACAATAAGTCAAGCACTGAGGAATGTTCAGAGATGGCGGCAGAAGCATAATGTTACTAATTGCAGCTTTAACATCTCACTGCTGTGACAATAGCAAACTACAGTGAATATAGAAAAGAATCACCCCCCTTCAAGATAATCACTTTTTTTTGCTTTGCAGCTTGAAATAAAGATGGACACAGTTTTTGTTTTATCCAGCTGTATTTACTCAGTGCAACTTATAACATCAGGCAAAATATATAACACTAACATAAAAAATTTAAACAAATTAAAAACCGCAATCACTGAGTTGGAAAAAGGATCACCTCCCTTGTGTCAGTATTTCGTTGAACCACCTTTTGCTTTAATTACAGCTTTTAGTCTGTTGGGAAATGTCTCTACTAACTTTGCACATCTAGACTTTGCAATATTTGCCTACTCTTCTTTGCAGAACTGCTCAAGTTGGAAACATTGCAAACTGTCCTTTATCTGTGTGCCAAATTTCATAACTTTCCTACGTATGGTTGTATGGGCTGCCACAGACACAGGAGTGGAAGAAACAAAAGAAGTAAAAAAAACAAGCTGGCAGTTGAGGACAGAGGCTGTTTCCCGGCAACAGCCCCTGAGAACTAGAGCAGTGGGGAATAAACTTCTTAAATGCCTATGATTGGCATTTCGCCCCCTGGAACCTCTTGATGACTGACTTAACTGCGTCGCCGTAGAGGCCTGTTACGATGCTCGGCATCTGCGTGTATGTGTTGGGTTGTTTTCTGTGCAGGGATTAGCTGACCTTCGGCAGTGCATGACTTTAAAGGGCTCATTCCTGTGTTTGTTGTTGCAGAGTGAGGAGCTCCGGATTACACCTTCGTCGACAGATCATGAAACATGTTTGTTTCTGATTACCTTTTGACTGTTTTATTTTGTAATTTTTCAAACTATGTGTAAGAAACATTAGTTCCTGGTAAGATTTGTTTGTAAGTATTTTGGCACATGCCATCCTTCTTTGTTTGTTGTACTTAATAAAATTATATTATGAAGCATAGGGATGGCCTACCATTAATTTTTTAATTAATTGTTCTTTTGTTTATTGGTTGGGGAAGTTCTCTTGTATTTCTTCAATTAGGTTATTTATCTTTGCTGTTTGTTTGTCAGTTGGTTTTGTTTGTTATTTTGGCCTTGGGCCATCCTGACGTTATTGCTCCTTTACATTTATATATATATATCTTTAATATTATAATACTATTATATCTTTAAAAATATAATATCTTTAATAAATGTCTAAACTTAGACATTCACACATTCCAGACACAGAAAGCTTGCTGAAACCCAGAAGCTAACCTCTGTATGTTCCAACATCCTTTTGTAGCTTCTGTGGTTCATTGTCACATTCTTCATCATCACACAGCACAAGATTGGACTAGTTTCACATGTGCTTCAGATGCTGTCACGCTGTCTTGCTGTCTATTTACTGAAGGATCTGTAGAGGCACTCGCCTGAAGAGCTACCCAAATGCTGACTTGGGAATTGGCACGTTCATTTTATCACTTTATGTGGTAACCCCTCTTTCCCCTCGTCCTCCTGTGGCACTGGTTCCTCCTGTGGCCAATGGATCTGATTGGTTGGTTGAGGTTAACAAGCCCATTAAAGAGACAGTGAACAATTATCTTGCTAATTCAGAAGCTTCTTATAATTTGCCACCATACAATTGTCAATCCAGCAACAGTAATCGCCATTATTTGCAATCAAGTGTTCTGGTCAGGGAGAAGACTTTAAGAAGACGTATGGATGCTGACCTTTCACATCATTTAACTTTTGTATATTTATAATAAACACATACACATTTACACACACACACACACACACACACACACACACACACACACACACACGTATACTGTATATGTGCGTGTATATAAAATGTGTATGTGTGTGTGTGTTTATATACAAATATATATATATATAAATACACACACGTGGTGTTATCTCTTCTTCATCAAACATCTACCAGTTTTGCTGGCACACTGCGAATAATGTAGTTTTCTGATTTTGTAAATGATTTTGAACTTCCTCATTTTTTTTTTTTTTTTCAATAAGAGCTTCAGCTGATACTGTACACTGGGATCAACAAAACATGCAGCTGCAGCAAGTAGAGAGAACTTGTTGAATGACCCCTTAAGTCCAACGTGTAAGCACAACAAGAAATAGACAATTGATGTTACTTTCCGGTACTTTTTTGTATTCTGCAAATGGACAGAGCAAGTCTCTAAGGATAGCCACCTTCTGCCACTCACTGGGTAGCAGACAGTTCCAGCCTATTCTGTTAGCTACAGATGTTATGTTGTCCCTCACAAAAACTAGTCAGATAATAACTGGACCATTTGGTTGGACAGTCTTTGATGAGAATGAGTCCAGACTGTTTCAACAACCTCTCTGTGGCAACAGATGATTTGCAAAATAGATGCAAAGATTGACTGCAATGACGTGGCTATATAGGGTGATATTAACATGTTAATCTTGCACATCTGAAAGCAATTACAGAGCATGGAGCAGGACAAGGGATTATGGGGAAAGTAGTGCGAAATGACAGTCCGGGAGATGCAGAGTGCCGTCTGGTGGACAACGAGGGCAATCCAGTTCATGGGTGTGACAGGTACCATATCCAGTCTTGGGTGTTTCATTTTTAATTTTACGAAAGCCTCAAGTGCAGTTAATTATTGCCATGCTATACGTGCAAATAGTATGATAATAGTACTAATAGTTACTAGTAGTTAGAAGAATAGTACGATGTTAATAGTTAATAGTATGATTAAGCTGTGTCTATGTCTATAATTCACTTCGATAATGCGACTAAAATATTTATATATTTCACGTCAATTTGTGCTTCTAATTAGACGTAAATCGGATTAAGGTAATCAGAAATTTCTGTTTACAAGGAAGCTTCTTAATCAGAGTATTGTCTTAATCGGGTTAATATTAGAATATTGTTATTCATGTATAGTCTGTGATGAACATGCACAGCCACAGACTGACCTTTCCTTTACTTCTCCCTGATATTCTTCATCACTATCCTGTTAAATTTCCTCATCAGAAGAAGTGTTTTGGCTGTCTGCTGTCAGACTGCAGTAAAAAGCAGCAACTACTGTATGTTGCTTCCATTATCGGAAATGTCTCTCTGCCTCAATATTCATCCTAAATTAATCCCTAGCAGGATATAACTTTCTCCTTTTAAAGCAAACACAATCGAAGTTATATTAAATAATGCTGTGGCTTTTCCCAGCGTTAAAATAGCTGTTAATGGTACTCATTATTTTGAAACTCCAAAAATGACGCCCATCCATCATACAAGTAATCCATATGAAACCAGCGGGTTAATAAATGAAACGATGTGTTCTAATTAATTTTATTCTGTAAATTTGTTCTGTTTATTGACATCAAAACACCAGCCTGTTCCAGGGATGTTCAGCTTTTAGCTTTAAAATATATAATTTATCACTGTTTATTTGATGTTTACATACTTTTAATTATAAAAAACAATTGCAAGTTGATTTGGATAGTGTTTAAGTATCATAGGAATTTGAATACAGTGGCTGTGGTGTATTGTATTGTACAGTATTGCTATATCACAACATTGACCGAATGGCAGATAAATAAAATAGGAAACACAAAGATGAATTAAATTAATTAGTAGATGAATTAAACTCTGCATTGAATTTATCAGCACAAACACAATTTACTTGTTGATGGTATTAATAGTTGTAATCAAAAATAGCCCTGAATACACTTTTAATGTAAACGATGAGCAAAAATAAACAAATAAATACGCGTAAAACTGCTATAAGATTTAAGACGAATTTAAGCTTAATCGTTGAACAGACTATGTCATGTACTATTTGTCCAGCAGAGGATGCTAGTGCATCATTTGTTACAGAATATGTATAAAGCCAACACCTGCTCATAAAATTGAGAATGCTAATTAATGATACATTATCTGCTGAGTTCTTTCAGTTTTATTTGTCTCTACTAGAAGTGTGCACACATTCCATATATAAAGTCCAGATTCGTGGAAGTCCATTAAAACCTTTAATCTCTTCCCCGTTTGTACAGATGTGCACGGCATGCTTTTCTGTAATAAACACAGGGAGGGAGTTTGCAGGAGGATCTGTAGAGGTGTCACCCAACTATGAACAGATCCCCAGCTGTGTGTCTGAAATGTACATCCAGATGGGGGTAGTGTTCTAGGTTTTAACCACAAATCCTTACCCTTGTGTGTGTCAACCACTTCCTTGTTTGAGACCAAAGTCTCACAACAAGAAAGTTTTGAGACTGTGTTAATAGCTTTCTGCAGTTTCTCTGTAAGATAGAAAATACAAGTCACAGAATTTCAAATTCAAACCACAATGAAACACACAGAGCCACAGCAGTATTAACTGAAGCATTCAAATGTTCCAATGTTATAATTCTTCCAACACTTAATTGGGCATTTTAAAACATTAGCAGACTAAATTATTTGTGTAAATAATTTTTAAATCCAATAAAATGTAAATTGTCCCATTGAATTCAATGCAACAAATTGTGTAATGAGGTAATGTAATCTCTTCACCAGTCAGTGTTAGTGATGCAAGATCAAAATCCAACACAATCTCATGGCAATTTGTTCCTATTTTATGTTTAAGTGATTTCATTACTTATTTATATGAATTCCTACAATCTCATTTGTATATTTGCATCTACTTGTGCCCCAGTAATGTAAGTTTTAGGGGTGGGGTTAGAAGTGGACTTTCATGGTATTTTCTAAAATTTTGTTTTTGTTCAAATCACATTGTATGAATTTATATGAAATCGCCAAGTTGTAAAATAGTTCGGTTTTTCAGTAAGCTCACGTTGTCAAAATAACTCTAACAATACATGGTGGCCACATCATTGTCTACCAGCAGCATCATATAACATGATCCCATCAGCAGAACAAACACAGAGATGATGATGATGGTGGGTGGAGAGTAGTGAGGGTCCACTGCATTGAGCCCAGCCAGTCCCAGTCCCCCTGGCTCCCCCTGCAACAATAGAGGAGACGTGGCCTCTAGCCTGCAGCTATTGTTTCCATTCACATGGGGCCAGAGGTAATAGGTTAGACAGCTTAGCTCTCTCTGGGGGGTCCTATGCACTCATACACACAAACACAGAACACATCAGCAGAGTTGGGGAGACAGTAGTCAATAGGAAGCTGATGAAAATGCTAGTGTACATCCTAACAGCTCTCCAAGCTCTGCACCCTAAATCCATAAAACCAGTAGCAAATTACTGGCACTCATGATTTTAAAACAGTTTGCTTCAAATTTTAACATGCAAATTTAACATACTTTTACTTCTACCATTTGTTAATGTTGGGAAGTAGCTAACTGTAAGTATTGACACTACTGACTTACTTATTTCTCACAGTGGCATAAGGTGGGTCACAGTCACTTGGCTGTTATTGTTCTGTATGTTTTTAATGGTTTTGCTATCTTATGATAAGATGAAACATAAGTGAAACATAAATTAATTCAAGTTAAAATATTTGATCATGACTGAGTAAACCTGACTACATTATATTACACTAACCAAAACAACAAACTGATACTTGAGTGACCGATGCTGTAAGCCCTCCTGACCCAAAATGCCCCATCAGGGTGTGATAGGGTTGTGTTTGCTGATCAGATAGGGTGGCAGGTACCCTACAGTGCATGGGACCCAAGGTGTTCAGGCTCAGCATGTTTGCTTGTGTGCATGCGGTGAACCTGACGAGATTAAGAGGTGGCCGATTGTTCTTTCTGCATAGCGTCAAGCCCAACATCGCCTCCACTAGATCCTTCTCACGCTCTCAGTTCAAAGGGAAAGAGAGACAGGTGTCAGAGGGGAGGGGAAGTGATCTCTGGCTTCCTGCTCTCTTCCTACCAGTTATCTACTGATCTTAACAGGCCTTATCTCTTAATGAACACCAATGACAGGCACCATATCTACTCCCAGGTTTATGGGTTATAGGATTAATCTAGGATTTTCATTCATTTTAAGAGATTTAAACTAAACCTAAATGAATCTTGCTAGGATCACGCCATAGGTTACACTGCAGAAACGGTTATTTCATTAAAAAGATGTTTTCACTTGATTGGATTACTTATGTTGATATAACCAGTTAACCAAAGTAACCAAATTATTTTTTTAAATTTAATAATGAAATTTAAATTGAATAGTTAAAAAACAATATATAATTAGAAAAGAATATATAAGATGTAATGGAACCAAGTTACACTGTGAAAATTGTACATTAATTACAGTTTTCTCATTTGTGTCTACTTTTATTTTTATTAATTATTAGGAAACATTGAAGATCTCAGAGGTGATCTGTACTAAGCCCTCTGAACTATGCAACATCTAAACAATATGCTTTTAAATATTATTTATTACAATTCATATGGTTCATCAGTTCCAGGTGATCCAGTCAGATGCTTCAAGCAGCCCTTCAAGAGACTGGTAATTACTGGCCTTTTCTTATGGAAATGCTAATGAAGTAAGAGAGAAGCCAGCAGACAATGGGGGCTGTGAGTAGGTCGAGCGTCCCCATGTAAACAGCTTCCTGTCAAGAAACCATTTAGCCCTCACTTTTACTGACTAACAATCTCCACACCAACTACAAAGAGCCAGTGTTCATCAAAGACGCCCGCAGCCACACCAGAGCACCTTAGCCTGGCTCACTGATGGTCATTCAAGTTCTTTATTGTAATGCAGTAAGAAGAAGAAGTGCAACTGCAATGTACAGAACAGTAAACAATCAGTGAGGTTCTATAGGACAGTATTCGTTTTGTGTGTTATACAGTATATAGCTAATTTAATATGATAAACAATAAGAATATTCATAAACATTAAGGATGCAACCTCTGCTAAGAAAATGTAATCATTTTAGGCAATAAATGATCAGAAGTATTGATCTCCAAAGCATTAATTCTGGTCAAAGCTAAGCAGGACCCAATGTGGTAAAAATTCAACAGAAAAACTGACCTGTAGGGGGAGAGGCAAACACTTCAGTCCACAGCTTTGGTAAAGATGTGGGATTAGAGGGCTGTATCTATTGTTCTTTAATGAGCGGCTTTGATCTGGACACAGTGTTTAGTGTTTGTACACCTGGGTCACTGCAGCCCTTCAGTAAGTCTGGCTGAGGGTGGCTAACACTGCTGGTGTGTTTGGGGAGGGGGATCATGGATGACGTGGTTGGGGGTTATGGGGTATATCCAAAACACTTCTCAGTGAGCCACTGTTGCTGGCGTGGGAATGCTGTAAAGAGCCCTGCTAAAGGCTCTGTCCCCTTTGTTTGCCTGCTTTTATGGTCTGTTGGCCCCCAGCTCCTGTATGGAGCCCAGGATTCCCTGAACGATAGCAGGAAGAGCTACTGTACACAATCTTCAAGCAAAATCTCCATTAAAGGCTAGAATAAATTAACTCATTTTAGTTTTAAAAGATACACAATAAAACATTACACTGATAACAAACATTGTGAATTTTTACATGATGTAGTGAATTACAGTTACAGTGTTGTGACAGAGTTCCAGGCAATTTGTTTGCTGCTTTTGAATATGAAGTCATTAATTAGTCTTGGTATTTGTTAGCTGTTTTCTTCCACTTGAGTCTATGGCAGCTAATGGAACTTTATGGTAGAAAGTTGTGAAATATAGAGGACAGTCTGAAATGTTACTGACCAAATGTGGTGTCTTTTTTTTGCTCATAATTTCAGCCTTATAAGTCCTAGCAACAAAGATATTTCCCCCTGTGATTTCTTGGCTAATGCTCATTCCAATGCACATTATGGCGTCATTTTCCATCCTAAAAAATGTGTTAGGCTGGGTTTTTTTGGAGAACTTTTGAAATTTTGAAGTTATGGCAGGTGCAGTATGCGCTATGGGCACATAATGGTTAATATAGCTGCTCTTTTGGGGGTAATATTTTAAAGATGAAACACCAGGGTAGGAAGAAATGCTGGAATAGAATAGAGTGGGATTATATCTAGCCCTCTACATTGGAATTTTTAGAGGACTTTTTAAAGGTAATGACACCTACTGTGTGTTATATAGCTATTTAGCACTTAATATGGGAGGCAGTCTTCTGGGGATTATATTTTAAAACACCAACCTATTGGTAAAAAAAAAATTGCAATTTTTTATATTGCTGTAAATAGTTTTTAGGTCTATTTTTCTAAACACATCATTAGTGATGTCCACAAATATTTATATTGTAATATCATATATATATATATATATATATATATAGTATTATTGGTACATATATGTTTTATACACTAGGAGTTTTGGGTTAATGGAAAAATGTTTGTTTTTAGCCTGTAGCTAAAAGCTTCTTCATGATGACACCTTTGTTTTCAGAAGCTAATAGAAAACTTTGCTTGCATGCTCTGTTCTAAGTGTTTCTACATACAGTGTGTTTATAATAGCTTTGTCTCCACTGCATTCAAGTAGAACACCACTGTAATTCAAATGACCACTGATCTGCATTTAAACATCAGACTGATCCAGGTTTTAATCTGAACTCAGTTTAATTTTATAGCACTTTTTATGTTGCATTGCAAAGCAACTTTACATACAATGAAAACAAAAACAAAATTATAAAACATGTACAACCCAGAATACAGAATTTATGGTAGAATGGTACACAATACATTACTACAAATTTTATTGTTCATTATAAAATGTAGATTAGTTAAACTAATTAGGGATACTAAGATTTTAATTGGTTTGAATATAAAGTTAACTGAATTGATGATAACTACAACACATTTGGAATTTGAATAAATGGACGTGCATCAGAAATACCTGTCATTGCATGCAAAGGCTTATACATCAGTATTTATAGGATGGTAACGTAACCAATGTAGTTTATATGCAACATTTAGTCTATGAACATGATGACAGGTATCATATAAAGCAAGATATTGTTTCAGCTTACATGAAGATGATGCTAAAAAAATAAAAGAAAGAAAGAAAGTTTATACAACTGCAGTATAAATTTGCAGTATTTACCATAAAATATCTGAACAATGCATAATGAAGGCGAATGGGGGGAAAATAAATAATGAAATAGTCTTTAGTCTTTAGGACTGTGGTTAGATCAGTATCTTAAAAACAATATTAACAAATTACAAAACCAAATCCAAGCTAAATGTCAGAAGTCTCCCAGTAATCAAGCCAATGTGGTGATAGTGGCAAGGAAACAAAATTCCAATGATGTATTGATGGAGAAAAAACCTTGGTAGAAACCAGGCTCAACTGAGAGGGCCAGTTCTCCTCCGGCATGTTAAAATGTGTCTTAGTTGCTGGGCAACCTGACCTTGGGGCGCTCTGTAAATCACTCAGTCTGCCTGACCTGTGTGCTCCAACCAAATTTAACACTGAAGTGAGATGGAGAAGGCTTTATCTATGCCAAAACACTTTGTTCTTTAAATATAATATTAAATATAACTCCCCAAAAGGAACTGTTTAATAATAATTAAGGCTGCTTTATTATGCAAATAATATTTATTAAGTAATAATGAATATTGAAATAAAAGCATAATATTATATCCCATTTATTTTGTACACTGAGAAACTGATTTTTGTAAAAGTATATAAATATTTCCAATATTTCAATTTTTTTGGAGATGGTATATGATATATATATAAATACATATGGTATATGGTATAAAATAAATTTATAAACAGTTTATTTGCTGTATATAACGTCAATATTTAGGTGCCTTCAAAAATGAGTAAAGTGCATTTCAGTGGTCACATGTTAGAAATGCTTACATTACATGTTCTTAAAATAACCAGTGTCCAAACAATTGTCTCCATGATTATGTCTCACAATCACTGTCTTCTGGCTGTTTACCATAATGTATGTCAGCTCTCACCTCACTGTGTCTCTACAGGACGAAGTTCATCAGACTTCACTCTCTTATTAACATCCAAAAAGTTTGAAGTCTACTGTGGGGAGGGGCAAAAGAGGGGGGGGCAATTACTGCCCCTCAAGTCTTTTTATCCTTTTCAAAGGGCAGGGTGATTAGCAGAGGAAAGTTTAGATTTCCTGAACTTGAAGTGGAAATGGAGCAGTGACAGACGATCTCAGGACTCAATCCACATCTGGTTGTGGGGGTTTGGATGGGTCCACAGTTCTGACTCAATCTAGTGTCTCATCAAACACACAACACTGTTTCAGTCTACCTCAGGTCAACACCTTTCCACTGTTATAAAACCACCTAATAAACAGACTTTAAAATACAATGTCAACAGCACAATGTATATGTACATATACATGTATATTATGTATATTAGTAAAGCTAGTGATACTAAGACTGCAACCGGTTTATGACTATAAAGTGAATTGAACTGATTACAACACATTTAAACCATTTGAAGAATGAATGTGCATCAGAATACCTGTCATTGCATACGAAGGCTTATACCTGTCTCAGTGGTTTATGAGAAGGTAGTATTTCCAGATGGTATGTACTTTTTCTGAGAATAAGCAACATTTAGTCAATTAACATTATCAACCATAGGTATCATACTAAGCAAGGTATGGCCTTTCAGCTTACATGGACCTAAGAAAGAAGATATTTTTATAGAACAGATGTTTAATAAATAGAAAGAATTTGCAAAACTAACATACAATATCTGAACATTGCATAATGAAAAGAAAATGAGAGAACAAATAGTGAAATAGTCTTTAAGACTGCAGATGAATCATTATATTAAAAGCAATATTAACAATTTGTTAGTCTGCTGTGACTAGGCTGGAGGTAGGCAAATATGATAATAGAAAGATTAATAAAGAAATCCATCAAATCCCCACAGTAATACGTTTACCACAGTTAACAAAAATCTTATGTCAGACATATTTAGAAAGCAGAGGCTAATAAATAAACATCATTGAATGAATATTACAGTATAATTTATTCAATACCTTTACATTGAAAGCCAAGTGTTTGCATTGGTGTGTGTGTGTGTGTGTTATATTCTCCAAGAGCTGATTCATCCAGCTCTCCTGTTTACTGATTTAGGCTGTAGGGGAGAAATGTGGAAAATATGCCTCCTGTCTTATAACTGTCTTTTTGTGGAGCACCAGTCCTCTGTAATATTTCTCACTGAGGTGAGAGTGTCCTTATGCCAGAGAGAGGCAGCACCTCTTAACTCCTGCATCACCGAACAAAACCATTCACACAGTCAATCGCATTGAGGGCCTGGAAAACACAAACACAACACCCTGTGGGAAACACAACAGTGGGGTTGGAAAGTAGTTTTTAATATGTAAAAGGTAACTGCTTTAAAGTTAATTTATAAAGCTTTAAGCCTGAGGAAAAACCTCTATTTCCTGATTTTCTATGATGGTCATATATCTATGACCATCATAGCCCTTGTTACCAAGCACCATGGTAAATCCGTTGCTTTGGGGGTGGTAGCCTGCTAATGTCATGTTTTTGGACATGTAACATGGTAACACCATGGTGCCCATAGATGTACCTTGATGTACCATGTAAAATTACATAAATATGATATCACTCAGAATATATACCGTATAAAATGTCATTATTATGTGATGTCATTACTGTACCGTAGTCCCACTACAGTACTTTTTATAAAGAACTGCAACTCTGTAACAGTGAAAACATTATGGACTACTGGAATCCCTGTGCGCTGTAAAAATGTTTGTATATAATATATTTATATTATGATGTACGTCTTTTCAGCTGAAATGCTTTACTCCAACTTGAACCTTAAAGGGATAGTTCACAGAAAAATAAAAAATTCTGTCTTCAGAACACAAATTATAATATTGTTTATGAAACCGGAGAGCTTTCTGACTCTCCCCATAGACTAAAATGCAAATACCACTTTTAAGGCCCAAAAAGATGATAAAGACATCATTAAAATATTCATCACTAAAATCACAATCTTTGTAAATATGTCTGCAGATGTTGATATAGAACCCAGAAGGCAGAAAATTGTAAGTAATCCTCTATGTCAGTGCAATCAGTGGCTCTCTGTCAACACCACACGATGGTGGAAAAGAAATTGTTCAATAAAGTTATTGTTGAATAAAGCTACTTTTGTTTTATTGCACACAAAAAGTATTCATAAAATAAACGATGAACCACTGTGGTCATATGGACAATTTAACAATATCTTTATCACCTTTTTGGGCCTTGAAAGTGGTATTTGTGTTGCTGTCTATGGTGGGGTCAGAAAGCTCTTGGATTTCTGGAAAATAAATCTTAATTTGTGTTCTGAGAAACACAAATTATGGGTGTGAAATGACATTAAGGTGAATAATTAATTACAGAGTTTTTATTTTTGTGTGAACTGTCCCTTTAACTAAGCATTCTCACACTTTAAATAATAATTCATGTTTGTCCATATTCGTTATGGAATATTTTTAGCTCTTGAGTAGACATTCATTCCAGCCCAAGAACAATTATATTCGTCATGGTTGCCGAATATCATCTGTTGAGCGTGTGTGTGTTCTTGTTTTCAGACATTGTGGGGACCAGCCAGAAATCCCCACAAGAGAAACTGATTATTAAACATACTAAATGATGCTTATTTTAAAATGTAAAAAATTCATAAGGGCTTTGTTTTAGGATTACGGGTAAGGTGAGGGTTAGGGGATAGAATAAACAATTTGTACAGTATAAAATTCATTGTGTCTATGGACAGTCGCCCCAATGATAACTGTACAAATCTGTGTATGTTCATGTGTGCATGTGTGTCAAAAGACAGAACAGAAGCTCAGGATAGGATAGTCAGATTTATGTGTGCTGATGAAAGGCTTTGTAAATCAGCTGAAACTAGGCAGTGAAAACGTGTGACGGCCCTTCACATTTACAGCCCCTGAGCTGAGAACTCAACTCCAAGTGCATATCAAAGAGACAAAATTTGGCTGCTTGACATCACTGTTATAATAAAATGTGTATAAATTCACATATATCATTGATGTTTTAATGATCCTGGACCATGTAATAATCATTTTAAAATAAGCTGTTAATTTGATACAATAAAGCAAGTTGTTCAAAAACAATATTTATATCATTACTTGAGTAATCGCAGTGTGATTTTTATGTTGAGGATATTTGGAGACTATATTTATAAACAATAATAGTTTATTTTAAATCAAACCTGGCATGTAGGAAATCCAAATTACACAATTGTCAGATGAAATTAGTTTATTCAAAAACATTATTTAAACTTGTAAATCGTGTAACTATTTATATTATTTAAACTATTATTATATTTATTTATAATTTTCAATAATTTTAGTTGTTTAAATGTAATATGAATAACTTTTGTGCAAATCCATACAATTAAGTTTAAAAAACATCTGAAAGAAATGCCAGAATGTTTTATCATTTATCTTAGTCATACTGGATAAAAAATTCTTTCTTTACTTTTCACTTCAGGGCCATCCACACTTTAGTCAAGCACAAGCACACAAGACAAGTCAATGGCTATATCCTAATAGTCCGTCCCCAGTAAACACGAACTCTCTCACATGTGTATCTGGGACAACAAAAGATTAGCATTATTGTCAAATACACAACTGAGTTCAAAGGCACCGAGGAAGCAGACACCGTCTCTCGTCCTTCTTTTGTTTAAAGACGAGCTTGCAAATAGGAAAATATAAGGTTGGATTTAGGCTATGCCTACTGCCCCCCGTGCTAGTCATAAAAAGAGCGTTTAAATCAATGCTGTAACCAATTACGATGCACAATCATTTTATACGTAAAAAACGTTTTTTAAATACATTTGATTATTTAGGATGTTTTTAAAATTACTTGATATTAATAAAATAATCGAAAACAAACAACAAATTGCATAAGAAAGTGTTCCTGTATAAAACCAATAATAGTCAAATGATAATGCAGCAGTAACGGGAATAAGTAAATGACATTTTAGTGTTGTTATTGTTATTAAGATGATAGATAGATAGATAGATAGATAGATAGATAGATAGATAGATAGATGTTGCACACAAAACGTGTCTTTTATGTGTCTTTATATCTTAAATGTTTTAAACGACTTTATGCTTTGTAATGGGCCAATATGTTTGTCAAGAATACTTTCCGTTTTGTGGCGTCAAATTATAAGGCGATGTTAGGGCACGATTGGCCTGGTCTAGCGCTCCGGGTCACGCCCCGCAACAGCATGTGGTCCGTATCGGGCCTTTAAAAATGCTCTGGACGCGTTAAAAGGGCAGATCGTGACGCTCAGTCAAAGCATCGCAACCTAACGGAATTTAGTGATATCGGACTTAACTCATTTTTTTAAATTAGAAATATGACTTCCTCCAGTCCCGACCAGCGCCTGGATCACCTCCTGAGCGCCGTGGAAAGCGAATTTCAGAAGGGCAGCGAGAAAGGCGACGCGTCCGAGCGTGATATTAAACTTTCCCTAGAGGATGCGGAGTTATGGACCAAATTTAAAGAGCTCACCAATGAAATGATTGTCACCAAGACTGGAAGGTATGATAAGATTTTACAGCATTATTTACATTTTCACCCATCAAATTATTTAGTCCAAATATAAAGAGCCACAAACATATTTATAGCAAGTTTTTTTTCAGACGTTAGTCATTTAGCGTTAAGAAAACGTACTCGTGTTAAAATCACTAAATACTATAAAATGTTTTTGACAAATCTTTGTGCTTCGTTGTAGACGAATGTTTCCCGTGCTCAGAGCCAGCGTGACCGGCCTCGACCCCAACGCTATGTATTCAGTCCTGCTGGACTTCGTGGCCGCGGATAATAACCGGTGGAAATATGTGAATGGTGAATGGGTGCCGGGCGGCAAACCCGAACCTCAGAGCCCGAGCTGCGTCTACATTCATCCAGACTCGCCAAACTTCGGCGCGCACTGGATGAAAGCACCAGTGTCCTTCAGCAAAGTCAAACTTTCTAATAAACTCAATGGAGGTGGACAGGTAAACAACTTTTTGTCGCGTTCTCAAAAGTTTTCAGTGGTCAAGTTACCAAGATGTAAACTTTAGAATATCTGCAGTTTTGCAAGGATTTGTACTTAATTGGAAATTAAACTGAATGACCTAACACCAGGAAGGTGTGTTCAGTGTATATATTTAATTTCTTTTATTTTTTTTACAGATTATGTTGAACTCTTTGCACAAATATGAACCCAGGATTCACATAGTGAAAGTTGGAGGAATTCAGAAAATGATCAGCAGTCAGTCTTTTCCTGAGACCCAGTTCATTGCTGTCACAGCTTATCAGAATGAAGAGGTGCGGTTCATTATATTTTATTTATTTCACTGCATATGTGGAACTATTTTCCTAGATTTTGTCTAATCTATTTGTCTGATCTATTTATTCAGATCACAGCTTTGAAGATCAAGCACAACCCATTTGCTAAAGCTTTCCTTGATGCCAAAGAGAGGTACAATAAAAAATATAATTACTTAACATAACTTTTTTGCCCTTAACATTATTTTTGTTTTGATAATTTCTGTACATATAACAAGATCACAACTGATCATTAATATTTTGACACGTCAACAGAAGTGACCATAAGGAAGTCCCAGAGCACAGTACTGACAATCAGCAGTCTGGATACTCGCAACGTAAGTGAACCAACACTCATTCCTTCATCTTAGGACCAGTTTCCAAGTAAAATGTTTCATTAAACATTTCAAACAATGTCTTATAGCATTTTCTCATCTGTGTTTTCTTTCAACAGTTGGTGGCTGGTTCTTACCCAATAATGGTCCTATGGGCCCCAGCAGCAACCCTCCTCAGTTTAGTGGGGCCCCTGTTCACTCCACTGGGTCCTACTGTGAGCGGTACTCCAACTTGAGGAACCACAGAGCTGCTCCATACCCCAGCCATTACTCACACCGCAGCACTAACACCAGTAAGAGCCAATTATTAGACTGAAAAATGTATAAACTGATACAGTCTGCCTGTCTAAAGCACTTAAAAGACAGTAGCATTAAAGTTTATAGGGGTTTCCTGGACCAAGAGTGTGTTCATGAATTTTTGTTTAGTGTTATTCATTTCCTTACTTATTTTTTTCTATTTATGATGTGAATTTTGCACAAATCATGTTTGGAATTGTATATGGTATTTATTGCATGTCTTTGCTTTTAGATAACTACATTGACAATTCTTCGGGGAGTCTCACTTCTCATGATAGCTGGTCAGCCCTTCAGATACCCAACTCTAGTGGGATGGGCACTCTAGCCCACACAACCAACACTACCTCTAACAGCAGGTCTGTACTTTCTACACATAATTTCTTTAGTTTGTTAGACCAATACAACGTTTTGCTGAACAACTCATTGATTCACTGACTAACAGCACACTTCCTATGCCTCTCCACAGTCAGTATCCAAGCCTTTGGTCTGTTGCGGGAACCGCCCTCACCACCTCTGGGTCAGCATCAGGGTCCATCACAGGCGGGCTGACGTCTCAGTTTCTGCGTGGCTCTTCAGTGTCCTACTCCGGGCTGACCTCCTCTCTTCCTGTGTCCTCCCCGTCCTCTATGTATGATCCAGGCCTGAGTGAAGTTGGAGTTGGAGATGCTCAGTTCGAGAGCTCCATTGCCAGGCTTACTGCCTCCTGGGCGCCTGTAGCACAAAGCTACTAAAATAGATAAACCATCTTCCTTTGCTGTCTTCAAACTTTGTGCCATCACAAAGATTCAAGTGGTTACTTGATCCGAGGTAAAGATCCTACAGAGACTGGTTAGGGCATAGTTCATTTATTTTGATGCCTGTTTTCAGAGCAATCGAGTAGTGATTTCTTTAAAAGACAACCAAAATGCCTATGCAAATGTAGATTTTCTCGGTCTCATATTGGTTTATGCTCTTGTGGCATATAACATTATAGACAACCGAAACCTATTGACAATCACTTAATCATGGAGTAACCAGTAAAAACAACGTATAGGGCCAATGGCGGTGTTTATTCTTAATAAATATTATCTAAAAAATTAATAAGACCAAAATATGCAGTTGACTGACTAAAATGAATATGTGTGTAAATAAATAGAAATTAACATTGTCATATAAAAACATAGAACGGTAGCAGAGTCTGTCATACTTTTACTGTACTAAAATAGACCATTGGACTTTGTTCTGCCTCTACAGCTGCAGCTGAAACATTGTTAGTTTGAAATGAAAAACAATTTAAAAAGTGTCACTGTAGTTATGTCTGCAATCATTTGTAAATATCTATCTATTTGTATTTGTTGGACTCATTGTGAGTTTTATTTATGTCATTTTAATAATAATTTAAATTTCATTTTTTCTGTCAAAACATTGTCAGCAGTCTTTATTACTCAATCCCATGTTTTCTTTGAATAGTTTGCTTAACAATTTTGTGTATGTCTCTCAACCATGTAACAAGCATAAAATACACACATGTGGATATTTTGTGTGAATATCAGTTACATTTTGCACTTTTGCAAAACTTCTATTAACAGTTTAATGGCCTAACTGTAGAATTTGTTTCTATTTTCTACAAAGCATTACAACTTAGTATTAATGGCATTTCAAGATTTATGTTCATTCATTATTATGTAATTATGTACATTTATTCTCACCAGGTAAATGTTTACTTTCACCTTTCAACTGAATTTACTGAAACTAAACATAGTTTTTTATCCAGACTTCAGGACATATTTCTTTGCACAAAAACGGTTTCTGTAAACATCTCAACACTTGCATAAGCTTAAACCATCTTTAGCTCTATTATTTCAAGCCAAATGAAAACATCTTTGTGTTTAGAAAAGGTTTCAGGCCTGTTCTGATGAGTTTAGAGCATCAG
This sequence comes from Ambastaia sidthimunki, assembly GCA_036877625.1. Classification (NCBI taxonomy): domain Eukaryota; kingdom Metazoa; phylum Chordata; class Actinopteri; order Cypriniformes; family Botiidae; genus Ambastaia; species Ambastaia sidthimunki. Next base: position 25,847 of record JAZGTK010000230.1, read on the forward strand.
GTGTGTGTTAAGTGAAATCTGGGCTTGGTGAGGGCTATAACAGAGATGTGAAGCAATACAGAGAGGCAGACGTTCAGAGCGTGTGATGGCCTTCACACTTCCTCTCAGAACTTTGTTAGAATCTGCAGATCTGTGTGACGCATGATCAACACATTTAACAATCCACTCAAAAAATGAATATTAAATTGAACAAAAATTTCTGCCAAGGTGAAACTTACTATACTTTCTCCTTTTGCAAGATTTCTTTGATTAATGTTATTTTCTTACACTATGTTAGAGACTATTGCCTTTTTTGTTATAATGTCTTGCTGTCATTTCGGAAAGATTTCTCCTGAGAATAGATTTGAAAATAAAAATTTATCAATAACTGATTGAAATAATAAAAAAAATTGAACAAGGCAATAATTAGCTTATTTTTCAATAAGGTAGAGAGAAACTGTAAGTAAGGAAAAGTTACTTCCTGTCACAACATTATAATAGCCTTTCATTTTTATAATGGACTGCAAGCAGCTTGTTTTCTTCCAGTCATTAATTCATTTACCAAATGTAACAATAGCACATTTTGTCTGTTTTGTTGACAGCTTTCATGAAGATGTGAAAAGATGGAAAATAAAAACAGAGTAATTTATTTTTTATTATCAAGGTGTTGTATATTAGACAGTTACCATGATAGCGAATTTCATGAATGGAATGTCAAATAGAATAAAAGTATTCTTTTGCACAGAGTATTCCAGATTTACATTTCAATGCTAACTGTTATATTTATTACTATGAATGTTGCTTGAATAATAAAATAAAATCTTGAATAATGATATGTATATACATATTTAGTTGCGTCTGGTCATGTTTATTTGTGATTACAGCCCAAGGGCTTCGTTAAACAACACTTTTAGTCCGAAAGTATGCACAGCTGGTGAAATATAGATATATTTTTACTTATATATGTTTACTTCATAATACTTCAGACAGAATCACAATCACCATTTTACACCAAAATATGTGATCTGATGAAGCAGTGTGTGGCTGTTTTAATCCAGGATCGATGGCTCACCGGCAGATGATTCGTTGGCAGTACTAGTTACTTTCTGACCGCCCATGGATAGCATGCAAATAACACTTTCAAAGCCCAGAAAGGTAATAAAGACATTGTTAAAACATTCTGTGACTACAGTGGTTGAACCTTCATTTTATAAAGGGTAAAGAGTGGAATACTTTTTGTGCACAAAAAAAGACTTTACTCAACTTCTTTCTCTTCCGTGTTAGTCTCTGACACGCATTCACTAGAGCACCAGGATGCATGTGTGTGGTGCTGATGGTGCCATAAGGCAAAAAATTGTAAGTAATTCTTTATGTAGACATCTGCACAGATAGATTTATGAAGATTGTTTTATGTACAGCATGGTCGTCCTTGGCTTGTTAACAGTGCAGTGATTCCAGGTTTATATGTTAAAAAAAGAGAAAAAACCTCAACATGAGGGTATTTTTCAGCTTTCCCCTCTTTTTCCTTTTATTTATCTATTTTTTTGGTGTATATAGTTTGTTAAAACTATGTCTTTAAATGTTCCTGAATAATAGTTCAGTTCACAGAGCAGTGATGTCACTGCTCCTTCACAGCACTGGAGATTGGTGGTCTGGGCCGGTGATTGAGCACTCAACACTTGGGTGTAAATTAAGCTTGCAGGGTCACAGGGGCACTGGCAAACAATAATGGAGGAGCAATGTGACTGCCAGCTGGAAGAGGCAGCCATAGTATAGTCGGTGTGTGTTCAGATTCCCACTGTAAAGAGAATACATATAAAATTACATATAATTCATATAAAATTATATGAAACTTCACCTTTTTGAATGTCCCCATGTCTCTACTGTGTGGAGGCATCTAAACTCATAAACGAGCCCTCAAAAGCCCTTTGTAAAAGGTCTCAATGAACATGTTACACTGTGACAGAACAAAATATTCATAAGGCACATATTTTCTAAAAGACACAGAAAGAACTTGACAAGTAGAGTGAATTAAAGGTAAATAGGACAACTTATTGACCCCTTAATGAAACGAACAGGAAAAATTATGTATACTGTACTGTCACATTATTTGATATTGTTAAATATGTTCAGTTTGTTATACAAAATTACAGCACCCAGTTTTTCTTCAGATTATAAGACAATTTCATGTCCCCATTCATTACCATTATATTTTATTGCCTATAAAAATTGCCAAGTTTCAACCAAGTGAACTTTTGTGATTCGAAGCGCATGAATCCTGTGAAAAATGGTTTGATCTTTCTAACAATATATTTAACAATCTGCAAGAATCTGCTTTTGATAAACCCATATTTTACAACTTTATCCACATGACCCATTTGAACCGACCACTAATAAAACATTGGTGTCCCTCTAGTGCTTTTGAAAGTTCAACAGTAAAAATGCATAACGTAAAAAAGAATTCTAAACGAAATTCCCAGACAGAAATGGCACTGGTCTCAAGAGCTCTGCTGGCTTACTGACTGCACTCTTTGTCTATGTGGAGTGTCAGAACACACAGCCAGAGAGGGTCAGTCCTTATAATATCCTATACACACACAAACACTCAGACACAAACACATGGCAGCCTGCCTGTGTTGATCCTCGTTAAGAAGTAGTTTCATTGGAACTTTTCCCTTGTCTTCCTGGCAAGTGTGTCTTCTAAATACACTTTACAAATTGTGCTTGGCACACAAGTGAGGAAAGAAAGGCTTATAAGACCCCTCACTGTGAGGACAAATGAGACAATTGTGTTCTGAAGTGTGCTGTTTGTTATTTGCCACAGGTGCCCATTATACCCATATGGAGCTCACCAGTCTTGAGTATGCTTGTTAACACTGCTAACATCACATGTTACTGAGAAGGTGGGCATTAAGAATTATGTGTTTATCATACCGGGCCTCTCTATTGCCATCTCAAGTTGCAGGATACTTAACATACTTTTCTTTACATATGTTAAAATCAATTTAAGTCAAAATTTCCTGTGAAATCTGACCTGACAGCTCAAATTTTAACTCAATAGTATAAACTTACAAGTGTAAATCGGGGGAAGGAGACAGTTTTGAGCACTTATTTGTAATGTATTTGTTTAAATAACAGATTTTTGTTAATTTTTAACAAAATTTAGAGATTGCAGCTTTAAGTAAGGTGACAAATAGCAAAAAGGACATGGGCAAAATATACGTCCTCTGAAACTGAAGAACCTTAAGATATATATCAATAAACAAATGTATGTAAATATGCATCAAACAAACACTTATTGTGTTATATACAAAAAGCAATTACATCTTTCACATGATGATTCCCTTCAGGTACAGAAAAGGCATCACAAAGAGAAATGAACTTATGGCCAGTCTACTTTTTCCACATGGAAAGATGACTTGTTTTCCATGAACAATTCCATCTTCCATTTCCCAGTGTCAGTGTAGTCAGCACACAGCGAGTGCATGACTGGGTAAACAGCAGTTATGACGATGTGCAAAGGCTTGGTAAGTTATGGGATCATGCTGCCAAAAACAAGTCGTCAGGTCTGGAGCGACCCGTTATGGTATTCTGTTTGCCCATCATCTCCCCTGCCCTTCACCCCCACAAAAACCCACTTTTGCCCTCTGATGTCTGTGTGCCTTTGCTAATGAAGAAATTCTTGTGCCTGAGTGAGACATAGTTGTCAGCTGAGCAACCTCAAGCTCTCTGTCCCAACTGTTTACTCCGGGCCAGCTCAGCCCCAGAACTACCCCACTATACGCCCATCAGCAGTGGCTGGTGGGATGCAGAAATAGCTGGATAATTCTAGAATACACAATATACAATCGCACCACGCAATCAATGGGTATTTTAAATGATTACTTCCAATTTGAAAATAATTGTTTGTTTGTTTACTTCATTTGTAAAACCAGTTGTATTCCAAAACGCTGTACACATGACAATGATTGCAATAAAATAAAGAAAATAATAAACACAAAGAATAAAATAGAGATTACTAGCCCCCATGTCCAACAGAAAAGCCAAATAACTAATGTAAAAGACAGCTATGCCCACAGAAAAAACTCACAAATGTGATCTCTTTAATATCTAGTGAAATTTTATATAAATAAAAGAGCTCAGTAATCTCATGTTTTCTTAGAGGTCCCAGTATTACAAACTGTGATGACATTTGCCAAAAATAATAAGCATGCATTAATGTCAAATTTTAAAATAAATCTCAAAATAAACTCAAAGACCAAATTTATTTAATAAATGCTATTAGCATTTTTACATTAGCATTTTTTCAACAGAACAACATGACACTAAAAACATCATGCTGCACTGAAATTACATTACTGCATAAAATGAGTACCTTATCTGTGTCTGTTTTTGTCTATTTGGAATTTATAAAAGAATATAAAGAAAAAAATAAATATAAAGGATAAAAGAAATATCTGAGACAAGGATGGTACCTAAAAGAACAAGTACCTAACTTAGGCATAACTGTGAACTTTGTCTTCTGAGATATGAAAACTATAAACAATTAAAAGTTTTTTTTCTGTGTAGTGTTTAACTAATTCAGTTATTGTCTGTAATTCTGTTCCAAATTTCAAAATACTCCAGTTTTTTTTTAATTGTTTCAATAGTTTGTCTATCATTGTGGCGAAAGAGTTGTGAAATTGCCTACAAGCCATTATTATAACAAGTTATTAATAAGTTTGAGAAGACATACAGTATGTGCACTTCACATACATGAATGCATTGCATTAAGTTGCATTGCATTGAGTTGCATGAATGCAGTTGAGAGACTCAAGTAAACTTGTAACTGACACTCTCACCATCTTGATGAGGGCTGTTGAGTAAAGCTATAGACAGTTTCACAATGTCCAAGAGTTAACAAATATGGCCAGCTTCAAACCATTACCAATAGGACATTACAGTCAAGTTCTTGAATAATCCAGGTATATTACCTGAATAAATGTTAGTAATCTTCACATAGGATTCTCATATAATTGATTTTTGGTGGGAATTTTGGATTTATTTTACTCTGTGTATTTTTGTAGCAATGTGCTTTTGCTGGGGCCAAATTCACCCCAAACACAATGAGTTTACCTCTATCCTGAATAATATTAATGTTTCTGTTTTCTGTGATTTTATTTTCATTATATGTAAAGCTATTTTGAAACATAGCAACATTGGAAAAATGCAATATAAATAAAACTGAATCTTTCTGAAAAGTTCATACTGACATTATTGTAAAATAGAGGGTTAAAACCTACACAATATCAGTGTAAGGGGTGTAAAAGGAAAACAATAGATTCATCTGGACATTACCATCAGTATTTTTACACATACAACTTAGGCATGCTCTGGGGGCTTTGACATTACTGTCAACATCCTGATATTAACCTTTCATCAAAAAATACAATAACATAAACCAATTAAATCATTAAATATATAAAAATCATATATTCCATATAAATGTATTATGATTTTAGAGCTGAGTGATACCAGCTACCTGTTCAACACCAACGACTACTACAGTACATTTCTGTAGGGTTCAGTAACACCATCTGATGGTCGGCCCAGAAATAGCTAGTTGACGCTCTCACAAGAGCTGTCAGTTTGAAAAACGCATCGTTTACCACCACTGCCCTCTAGTGTTCATTATATTTAGACAAGAAAACAAAAATACTGTAGCTGTTTAATTGAAAGTGACATGTTTTTGTCAGTTATGGTTACCCATAACCAAAATGTGACCTCTGCATTTAACCCATCCTTAATGAGGAGTACACACACACGCACGCACGCACGCACGCACGCAGTGGGCAGCTATCACTGCAGCACCCAGGGAGCAATCAGGGGTTTGGTGTCTTGCTCAAGGGCACTTCAGTTGTTACCTGCCGGTGCTGGAATCGAACCAGCAACCTACTGATTACAAGCCTGACTCCTTAACCAGTAGACCCCAACTGCCCCCAATAATTGAGGTGTAAGTTTAATAAAACTAAGTTGAGAGAGACTAAGCAGAGAGAGAATTAGATATGACTATACGCATATCTAATTGTCATCGCTCTGGTTTAATTGAATTGAAGAAATTTATTGGGTTACAATTGAACCCAATCTTCCATTTGTTCGGCAAAAATTCTGTTTCACTCCTTATAATGAACCTCTTAGGCTTGTTAAATAAGCATGAATCAATCCAGGATTACCTCAGCTAGTTATCTAATAATAAATATCAACCAATGTTAATGTGAAAATTCAACATTTATCAAGTTCAGTTTATTCACATTATACAGTTAAATATGTCCATTATGATTCAGCCTGAAATAATACAAAGAACAGAAAATATTGGGTTTTCAAAGTATGAGTATTTAGAAACATGATATAATCTAAAAACCACCAGGCAAAAGCAACAACCCCAACAATAATTTTGCAATGATCTTAAGTGTTAATGTCATGAAAGCATGAATACATTTTTCGGAGTTTGACATAGTGCAACGGGTGTTCTCAGATAGCACGCTTGAACAATGTGAATTCAAATCAAACGTGTTTAATACAAATAATCCACAAACTATACAAAACACCAAGGCATGAACAGGCAGGAACAAACAGGAACATAGATTACCCAATGTAACGTTAATACCAGACGATGAAGACTACATAAGAAAAAAAGGACTAATTACACACAGGTGACGCTAATGACACTAAACAAGACAGGAAATCCAAATATGGGCATACATAGGACAAACCAAACAGACAGTCCAGACAGGGGTGTTACAGTACTTGCCCCTTTCAGAAGATGCGACCTCACGCCGTAGAAAAACAAAACTAAACAGACAGTCCATGGGGGAGGTTCCGGCGGAGGTCTGACTCCTGGAAGGGGGACAAACAGACAGTCCAACAGGGGTGACAGGGGAGGAGCCAAGGTCAAGCAGATGTCACCAGCGACCGAGGTGAAGGCAGGGATCCGGAAGGACACGGTGGAGCCGGTGCGACAGAGGACTGAGGTGAAGTGACCCCCCATGGACAGCATGCAAATAACACTTTCAAAGCCCAGAAAGGTAATAAAGACATTGTTAAAACATTCTGTGACTACAGTGGTAATAGTGGACTACATGGGATGGAGGAGTCTGACCGAGCCGGTGGGATGGATTGACAAGGCGTAGCCGAAGGAGTGGAATCCTGAGGCGAGGATCGTAACAGCAGGATACAAGTCCATGGGACCCAGTGTAGGCTCACCCTCAGCGCTTGTGCAGTGGGCGAAGCCTCCCTTGTCTTGGTCATCCACAGCAGGCTACACTGCCAGCTCACGCACCTGGTCTGACGACACCGGGCTCAGGGGCAACCCTCAGCTCTGTCGCACTCTCCTGCGATGGCTCGTCGGTCGTCTGGAACTTGGGCTCTCCGTCAGATGTGGGCTCAGGCTGTGGCTCTGCACTCTGGGATGATGGAGGGCTGGGCACTGGGTCAGGAGTGGGGCTGTCATCCTTCTTGGCGACCTCAACGGTCATAGGTGAGCCACAGTACGCCAGCACCCACTCTACAAAGGCCAGAAGGCTCTCTCGAGGACCTTCCCCAGATAGCTGTGCTTTAGTACCATCGTTGAGTTTGTTGTGGTAAAAAAAAAACACAGGGGGTAGTCCTGGAAGTAAGTATATTCCGATAGGGCAAGGAATTCACTGGTGTAGTCCTCGAGAAAGCGCTCCCCCTGCTCCAGCAGGAGGATTCGAAATGATGGGTCGTCCATGACAATGAAAAAACAAAAAAACAAACACTGTACAAAAACGAAAATAAAGGCGGAATATAAACGCCGCTTACGTTTTTCGGTCGGTTGTTCTGTAACGAGTGTGCTTTTAAAAGCAGACTTGAACAATGGTGAATTCAAATCAAACGTGTTTAATACAAATAATCCACAAACAATACAAAACACCAAGGCATGAACAGGCAGGAACAAACAGGACCATAGAACACCCAACGTAGTAGTAGAAAGTTGCTTGTCATCCAAGTTTTGATATCGACTATACATTCTGTTGGTTTGGTGAAGGTATTTGTCTCGTTCGCCCTCGAAGTGGTGTACAGATATACAATAATTGCTCCCAAAGGCAGCATATACAGGGTGAAAAGCCCAAGCACTGAGCCCTGTGGCTCACCATAGTGAACTTGAGATCGATATGACACCTTTTCACTCACAGCAACTGGAATCGGTCAGATGAATATGATAAATCATGCCAGTGCAATTCCATTTATGCCATTTATTCCATTTATTATAACATAATTTTCAAGCCTATTTAACAGAATGCTGTCAAAAGTGTCATAGGTTGCACTAAGGTTAGAACTAGTTCTAGATAATTCAGTCTCTGTACTATTATATGGCCTGAATCCTGAAGGTCTGATAATAGCCACCCTGTAAAGTTTTGGGACATATCCCAACACCAGTGATGATTTAATAATACTATGTAGAGGATCTATAATTTCAGGAAGCATCTCTCAGGCTGGTAGTTATAGGATCTAGCATACATGTTGATTTAGATTATTTAATTTTTTTGACAGTTCATCATTATTTATACTAAAGAATGACTGGAGTTGTTCCTTGGACAAATTATGATGTGCCATCTAATGTGATTGTGTTGCAGGCATTTGCATGTTTCTGATTTTTTTCTTTGACAGCATCTATTTTGTGACTAAAGAAATTTATAAAATTATCATTGCTATGATATTGACAACTGTCAGAAGCAGTTGATGCTTTATTTTTGGTTAATTTAGCCACTATATCAAATAAGGGCTGCATTGTTTTTTTTTTTTTAAAGATTTGAAAAGTAGGCAGATCTGGAGCTTTTTAAGGCCTTTATGTAGTTTGAAACCCTCTCCTTCCATGCTATACGAAAACCTCTTGTTTAGTTTGTTTCCAATTTTACTCCATTTCTGGGCTACTCTTTTTAGGTTGTGGGTATGCTTATTGTATAATGATGTTGGGCTGCTGTCCTTTATCTTCTTTAAGCGTAGAGGAGCAATTTTGTAAGAAGGTGTTAGAAAAGAGGGAGTTAATGTTTTTGCTGCACTATCAATGTTTTCAAAGTTATCTGTTTTGCTAAAGAATTGCGACAGTTCAGGCAGATTGTTGATAAAACAATCTTTAGTGGCAGAAGTTATTGTTCTACTGTATTTGTAGCAAGAAGCTGATTTTGTACCCATGGGTAAATGTATTAAACAGGACACCAGACAATGATCTGAAATGTTTTCCCTCTTCAGGATATTAATGTCATCAACATTTACACCATAGGACAGTATTAAATTTAAAATATGATTACTACAATGAGTGAGTTCTGACACGTTGTGTTTAAAATGAGAGTTTAAAGTGTCTTTAAAAGCCAACCTCAAAACATCTTTTTTATTATTTAAAAATAAAAAGGTAAAATCCCCAACAATTAAGATTTAATGTATGGTCAATACTACCTCTAATAAAAACTAAAAAAAAAATTGAGGTCTGTGTGGTAACCTGGTGGTCTGTATACAGTAGCCAGTAGAAATGACAGACTTGATTTATCATTTACACCAGATGAAGTTATATTGAGCACCATTACTGCAAAAGAATTGCATCTGAAAAATTCTCTTTAAACTTTAAAAATATTCCTATAAAGTGCAACAACATCCTTTGCTATTTTGGACAAGATTCATGCTTATAATGGTAATTTTGGGATAGACTTATTACATAACTAATGTAAGCCTTAATAATTATTTATCTTGGCTTAAGGTTTTGTAAATTGCTAATATTGCTTTTAGCATAATTATCTAACTACAGTTCTAAAGAATTCTGCCATTTACTATTTCGCTATTTCTTTGTCTCACATTTAATGCTTGATGTGATGTCTGTTGGGAGAAAGGGTTAGTAGGTTTTGTTTATATGGTTATACTAGTGTCAGGTATTTAAGAAAGAGACAGGTTTGTAGCAGAGTTTTTGAATGCAGTAGGGATGCGTCAGACCGAACAGAGTTTGGAAGATCATTCCACCAGCGGAGGAATTTTGAACATAACACTGCGAGTAAGTGATTGTGTACCCTTAGAGGATGGTATAACAAGACGAAAATAACTACAATAGGCAGTTTCAACACATTACCCTCTCATGGACCACTGAGAAAGGTATGAGCCTTTGCACATGACTGGTATTCATAATGCACATCCATTTATCAAAATGGTCCAAATGTGTTGTAGTTATTTTTTAGTTCAGTTAACTCTATATTCATAAACCAAATACAATCTTAGTATCCCTAATTTGTTTTCCTACTAATACATCTTACATTGAACAATAAAAATTTGCAGTAATACCATTAGCACCCGTATTCTGTGTTCTACGTTTAATTTTTTGTTTTTCTGTGTTTTTATTTTCATCATATGTAAAGCTGCTTTGAAATAATGCAACATTGTAAAAAGCACTATATAAATAAAATTGAATAGTAATTTATACATGGGTAGGGTTTGAAATGATTTATTAAAACAAACAAAAACAAATGCAAAACATGCAATATGAAGCATTACAACACTTTCGTCATCACAACATCATACTGGTAGTCATAGTCATGTAACTAAAACAGACATACAGGTCTAACTGGGGAATGAGGGGGTCATGCAGCCCTCAGCTGAACTTGGCTTTGGAGAAATCCATCTCAGGATGCTCAGACATGAACCTGTAATCACATCAACAATGGTTAAAGTACCAACAAAACATTCTTTTCACCGAGTATAGATATTGTACATTTATCAAAACCCACTGGTTAAGCAACTGTTTGAAAAAGTGCAGCTTCTTTATGGGAAGGGTGAATGATTACAGAATTTTCTTTTTTGGATGAATTTTCCTTTTACATGACTTTACATTATCTAGAGCTCTAGATTAAAACTAACAGGTCATTTAAGCTCTTTACTAAAGGCAGATGCTATAGCCCTGATACACATGCTGATAACTGATACAGTAGGGTGAGTGGGGTTGGTTTCCATTCTTACTTCTTCAGAATATCCTGTTTTTTCTGCTCATCTGAGGTGGGCAGCCCCATGGACTTCTGCCTCTGATCATACATCATCTTCTCCACCATACTGCGAGTTTCCCCATCCAAATCTGACAGCTGAACACAATGCCATTTAAAACATGACAGTAAGATAAAAGCAATTAAACATCTCATAACAAAAAACGCTTTCCTAGTTTACAAGTTTCATTACAAGCAGGGCAGGTAACTTTTTTCCAGAAACATTTTGTTATGCTGGTTGGAAGTCTCCCCACATGTTGACAGCAACCAAGTAAAATGGTCTAAATATATTTATATAATATATATCTTCTGTGGAAGTCACAAGACCTAAAATGTTCATCCAATCACTGCAATCAGTCCAAATGCTATAATAGGATGTCGTACCTGCCTGTCAAATTATGTGTGCATTCATTTGTTTTGTCAGAGATGTGGCTTTGGAGAGTTCTCTGGAAGGAACTGTTGGATCTTATGCTTCATAGCTAGCCTGCTATTACTGCTATTACTCTCCAAATTGCCTACCCTACCTCAAAGTTCAAACAGGTTTCCTGAACTGAATGTTTGCTTAAAAGATCTTACAGTTCTGGCTGAGCTATTCGTTGCTCACAACAATTTAGTCCATGTGTTTGCTGGCATACCTTGGAGTTCTCTGGGCAGATCTTCTTGGTGTTGATTTCAGGGTCTGTGGTCACTAATTGACTCCACCACTGCATTTTGTTAATCTGTAAACGTAGATTAATGGTTTAGTGTGATTATCACACAAATGTTTCTGATGTCAAACCAGAGAACGATTATACAGTAACAAACTTTTATAAATACATAAAACGTCAAGTGTGTTTACATGAAGAATCTAATATTTCAGGATTATTTAACTTTTTTACAATATTTTATTTTTGCAAATGCTGAAATGTTCTTAAATGGAATGTTTTAAGCCGTTTAAACAAATTATATGTATTTCTTTGGCTCTTAGCAATGTACAGGTGTGAAGTGTCAGTATTGTATATGCTGTATAAATCTGTAAAAATCCAACTGACACACCTAGATTTTGTCTTGTTCATCTGATTTAATTATCCGCTTTCTGTCAGTTATATAATCTTTGACTGTGTAAAACTGATGTATACACCAGACTCTGTTGGTTTGAGCATAGACCCTTTTGAAATTTTAATGATTAATGATTTTTCATTATGATTATTCATAATGTTTAATGAGCAGACAAGGACATGTTGTCCTCTGATTCTCACCTTCTCAAAATGGATTGTGACTACTTTCCCATCCTCAATGATCCAGGAGCTCTCCTCCACCTTCACCTCATGGGCCAGCTGCCCGTCAATCACAGGTGGATAACCCTTCAAACCCACCTTCAGAGAATGCCGCTGGATGTCCACCACAACATCCTTCCCTTTTAGACGAAAGCTTACATCGAAAGGCACTAAGAGCTATGAGAGAAAACAATGAGACACCACACTGGTCAAGTGAAGTAGGTATAACCAGCTGATGGTCTTTATATCTGTACAGATAAGACCTGCTTTACAAACTGAAATATGAAAGTGACAGGTTTTCCAGGTTTTATCAATAATAATATATATTATTTATATTAAATAAACAAGACTTTTGAGCCAAATCTGATTTGCATTCGAACAATTAAGAAACTGTTTTTATATAAAACAAAGTCTTTTTTTTTTTTTTTTTGGACCCTGTGTAAAGATTTCCAAAGGGGATGAATTCAGTCTTGAGTCTTATTAAGCCATAAATTTAGACTCTGTGTAAACAGGCAAAGAAATGTATATATGGGTAAATCTCACAAAAATGGTCAAGAAATGTCATATTTTACCCCAAAATAAATAAAAGTATTCTTTTTCGTATTGTGACTTTACTTTCGAGACAACTAAGCACTTTCCTCTATATTCTTAATAACTTACAGAAAAGAGAGTTCCCTTTCGAGTCTACAGTCAAGTTCTGCAGGGTTGGCTCCTGCCACCCTCTAGGTTTATGCGGCCATTGTGTCTGCAAACCTATCAATGGAGCCTCTATCGGAAGACATCCTCTGGCGTGTCGTTTTCTGCATGGTGCCTGACCTTTGTGTAACATGCAGGTCCCTTCTTGGGATCTTACCATTGTGTTAAGGTGTTTACCTCTGGCTCCATTTGTGCCTCTAGAGTCAGCCTTGGATAAGTTTCTAACTCTAAAGGGGCCTCTACTCTTAGCTCTTACGTCGCTCAAATAAGTGGGTGGTCTACAGGCTTTTTCAGAAGACCCTGCCTGTTTGTTTAGCCCCTGGATTTGTCAAAGCCATTTCGCGCCCTAGACCAGACTACATCCAAAAGGTGTCCACTGCTGCTGGTCACCCTTTGGTACTCCAAGCCTTCTGTCCTCTGCCATTTGATTCGCTAGAGCAGGAAAGGCTTCACTTGTTGTGTCCAGTTAGAGCTTTGAGGATTGTAAGTCCAGTGGTGTAAAACCACCCAGCTCTTAAGTCTGTTTTGGTGGCCGCAACCAAGGTAATGTAGTCACCAAACAGCACCTGTCCCACTGGATCACAGATGCGATTACCCTGGCCTATGAGGCATGTGACCTGGTGTCATCTCTAAGCCCATTCTTTGCCTCTGGACAAAGAATTCTACTATTCTACTAGGGGCACAGCATCATCTAAGGCTCTGTCTAGGGGAGCATCTCTAAGTGATATTTGTGCTGAGGCAGGCTGGTCCTCTCTGCAGACATTTATTAGATTTTATAGTTTAGACTTAAATACAACTCCAGGCACTTAGGTCATCCTGGATTGACAGCTCCTAATGCTCTTGTGCTTATGTTTACAACATCTAGGGGCAGGCTCTCCCTCACTGTGGTGTAGTGTGGGTATTTCCTCCCCATAGCGCCAAGCATGACGCAGCGTTGAGTTCCCTCCAAAGGGAACGTCTCAGGTTATTTATGTAACTCAGTTCTCTGAGAGAACTTCTCTGAGAGAAAATGAGGCTTTGCCATACTTTAGGCTCACCTGCACAATCTTTCGTCAGACAGGCGCGGAATACTAGGTATAATAGCCTAATAGAATAAAAGGCTTGGTTTTACACGTGTTCAGACTCGGATGCACCTGAAGCGCATTCCCCATAGTGTCAAGCATGACGCAGTGCCTTGTTCCCTCTCAGGGAACCGGGTTATATACATAACCTGAGATGATTTCCTTCAATTATTCCAAAAAAGTAATTTCCTTCACCTGAATATTTTCTCATGAAATTTACTCACATACTGTTACAGAGAATATTAGTTTGCCTGTGTGTATCATTACTGACAGAGGCTACACAATTCCAATTTTACGACTTCTGTCCAATCAGACAACGAAAATAACACTCACATCCACTTCAGAGAGAGACTGAGTCCACCTGTAGTTTTGAAGGTCCACTCCATTTCCAGCATTGGGTTTAAGCTTGTCTTTGTCTTTTTCATCCTCCTCTCCCTCTGAGTCCGACTTACATCAACACAACAGTCAGCAACAATTAAAGACACTCAAAAATACATACAAATAGCTCAAACTGAATTTTTCATTTAAGTTTTGAGAAGACAATGATGTTGAAATTTGTGTAATATGTTGAAAATGTAATATAAATATCGCTGTCAGACAGAATCTTCATATCTCCAAAATCATCATTTTTCAGGAAATAAACTGCGTATTAACTGCGAGTTATTAAACACTGTATCGTTAAAGTTGGTATTATACCTTACATTGCTATCATATAGTGCTGTGTACCAACATTAACAAAACATTTCCCCAAAAGCATGTTTAATCAGAGATACGAGATTTAATATTTGGGAGTTTACGCTTGCATTGTTAAGAATGGTACGGACACAGACGACGAGTTTATCAAAGTCTGCGGTCGCATTGAGCTTTTTGACAAGAGACGAGGCTTTAAGAGCTAATCAGAGCTAATGATTGTGGTTACATACAGCTTCCTGAACTCTATTTAAAACGTTTAAGCGCTATGAGTGATGCAATACCAAAATACAATGATAAGATGACTAGGCGGAAATTAATCTGAACGCAAACTGTTTTTAAAACAGTTTAAAACGGTTTTTAAAACAGTTTAAAACGGTTTTTAAACTGTTTGGCATATAACTGATACACATATTTGAATCATAAATAACCAGTTTTTTGAGGACATTTACCTCAGATAACGTGTTGATCAACGAGGAGTTCTTAATCGTTGAAACTTTCAATCTTGAGAATGAATGAAGTAATACTGCGAAGCTCTCGCAGAGTGAAGAAGTCTCAGACAGTCTCAAGCTATTTTTAACACTTTTCATTGGTTAATCCTTCTAAAACTTACACAGCCACGGACTGACCAATAGTATGGATTTATTAAAAAAAAAAAAAAAAGCCCAAAAATGGAGTTACGAGGATTCCGCCCGACAGCGACGATATAATATAAATATATAAATAAATATAATTTATCAGTAAAATTACCCTTACTTACCCCCTTTTTGTCTGCTTTCTCTGGTGCATCAGTTTTTTCAACTGTTTTAGAATCTTTCATTTCGTCCTGTTTTGTCTGAATTGTAGAGAGGATACTGATCAAAATACACAAATACACAAAGAAAAACTGTTCTGATGCACAGTTTTTTAATAAATGCATCTTAACTATAGTGTATAATGTATTTTATTAGAATCAAGGTAACTGTTACAAATGCAATAAACTCCAGAAATAACTGTGATGGTTTTAATTCGTTCTCACTTGATTTAACTGAGACTGGAGTGTCTTGGCTTCTTCATCTGTGAGTTCTTTAATTCTGGGCTCCTCTGCTGTCTGTTTTCTTATTTTCTCCTCTTCCCTCAGTTTGGCGGCTCTCTCAGCTTTCTCCCTCTTTTCATTCTCTTTTCTGGACTGTTTCTCCTCCTGGACTTTGAGGGCAAGCTGATTGTGATGAGCAAATGCCTCTTTAACCAGCTGAAAAACACAACAAACAGCAGATTTATAATAATGGAACAATGAAAAGTATATGCAGATGAAAGACATAATTCATCCAAAAAATATGAAATTCTTACACTCAGTCACTCAAACAAGTAATATGTACCCTTTTATGTTCCCTGTTTGTACTTTGTTTTTTCCTTGTCCAGAAGGTAAAGGGGGAGGTTTTACTGTACTTAGAAATATTTTATTACTACCCAAAGGTAATTTTTAAATAAAATACTTTGGAAGTGATGGTGTTATAACTTCAACCCCTAAAGGCTGCTTTATCAACCAAATACCCGAACTGTCTTACTAGACCTTGATGTTGCAACTGAAAGTGTTAACACTCTTTTCTAGCACTTTAGTAACAGTTGTGCCCAAAGAAGATAAAGGATAGCAGTCCGACACCATTGAATAATTAGCATACTTGCTCCTTAAAGAGAGCAGCCCGAAAAATGGAGCATAGCCTGAAGAAAACAAAATCTGAGGTTTCTCATACTGCATGGAAGGATAGCGCGTCGACCGTAAGAAACTCTAGATCAACCTATTTCTCAAATCTTTAAAAAAAAAAGAAAACCAACACAACCCAAAGGCATTTAAATAACACAGTGGCTAAATTACCAAGAATAAAACATCAACTGCTTCAGACATTTCACTACCTTAGAATTATAAGGTTCTATCTGCGTTTTGACCAGTTTTGAGATATCAAGGTTTAAAGTTCTTGCATTCCATTGAAAATACCAATACTGAACTTTTTGTTTTTCAAATTAAACACCAAAAATACATTTTTTTTAAATAAAACACCTTTAATAGTGTCAATAAGTTATATCAAAATAAGAATGTGTCTATAATCCAATTTCGACAAAAATGTCAGATAGAACCTTATGATTCTAAGGTAGCAATTTGTAAACAGCAAAGTAGAGATGAGAAGATGAGTATTGATAAAAGAATTTATACATTTCTTTACTAACAGTATTGATACTATCAGAGAACAATTATAAACATTCAGCCACCTGCTACACTATCGCATCAGATAGCAGGATACTGGACCTCCAGGTTTCCCATCCCTGATCTAAATCAACATGTTAGATCTTGACAGAGATGACAGAAAATTCACCCGGCAGAAATGAAATTATAGACCCCCTCCTTAGCATTATCAACATTTATTAAAAATTAACAATTCTAACTTAAGAATTAACACAGTTCTAAAATATATCCCAATGACTTTTAAGCTGGCTGTTATTGGACCTCTTATTAAAAAACACAGCCATGGAACTAGTAAATTATAGACCAATTTCAATCTACCTTTTATCTTAAAAATACTTGAAACTGTGGTTCTCGCAGCTCCTTCTGGGTAAAACAATGTCATGTGTGCGGACTTCCAGGTAGGATTTGGACCATTGCATAGCTCAGAGAGCACTCAGAGTTACTAACAATTAGCTTCTGTTGCCTGATCGTGGTTGCATCACTCTACTGCTTATGAAGCCATAATTACAAGACATGGAATTAGCTTCCACTGCTATGCTGACAATACTCAACTGTGTACTTCTTTAAGGCCAGATGAAACGCATCCATTTACCAAATTTAAAGATTCCACAGTTGATATTAAAACTAAATGACTAGAAACTAAATCCAGACAACACTGACATTTTACTTGCTGGACCAAAAAAAAAGTGATAATGTGACTTCACACCTTCTCTGGTGCTCCAGACTCTCCTCCTATGAAGAAATCAGTTTTTCTCCTCAGAAAACTGAAGAACGTGTTCACCAACTGTTAACAGGAATAAAAAGATTAATTAAAACTATGAAAATATGTCAGGAATTTTCATCATTAATTTAAACAAATATATGACCCCAAATACATATGAAATATATATATGAAATATAGTCTCCACATACTAGATCAGGGCTATTCGATTGGCGGACCGCAGGCCGAATCCGGCCCCCGAGGTTATTTGTTTCGGCCCTCAAAGTAGCTTAGTAATAAAACGACATATCTAAAATAAATTTAGTTTAGTCGGACAACGGACGCTACAGTTATAAAGTGACGCGCGTCTGTTCCATTTAAGCCTGACGAGCTGCAGTCGCAGCGCAGAACAAGAGTCACGTCCTACGTGACGTTAGGCGAGTGACGCGAGAAGTGTCCCCTGTGATGCAAAAATACAACATATGGGCTCCTATATTGTTGTTGTGTCATCACTCATATTGCCAGCCGTATCTCTCTGGCCCCTCATTTAGGATGCTTTTCATGAACTGGCCCCTATGACAAACTAATTGAATAGCCCTGTACTAGACCATTCTAGCAAATAACACAGTAATCCTTACATTATTCAAATATTAAGCAGTTAAACGACCCCTATAATGATATGCTGCTCTACCAAACCATTCATAATGTAAACGGAGACTAATTTAAACATAAATACTATTTTAAACATGGATTTATAACATGCATTCGTTTGCATTGGCGTCAGACTTCATGTTACTACCTCTTGAACTCCGCCTTCATGCTGTTGTGCCATGGCCAGCAACATCCCATCAAATTTCTCCTCATCATCACCCATATTCACTGTATGTAACCGATAAAACAAAGCAAGAGTCAAACGGTATGTGATACTAAGAGTCACGCTACCGCCTTTGTGCTACCTTCCCTACTTCCTAGAGACAAGCGCAGCCACGTGGTTTCGTGTGATCAATGAAATCAGACGTAGCTGTTGCTCACGCATGCGAACCAATCGGATTAGAGATTTGTAACACTGCACGGGAAGAGGCGGTTCAGAATGAGACGGAGACAGAACTTTCTAGAGACCCACAGACAGACATTTTGCTTTCTCTTATATATCGTATATAGACTGGCAGGTAGTCTTTATTTAGTACCATGGAAACTGTCCAGCCATAATTAAACAGTTGTTTCAATGAAAAAAATGGGTCAAGTGGTTGTTTAAAAGTAACACTTTTTTAAAAGTAAAATGCAAAAATTTGGTATTTACAATGTAGGTTGTTCTTTTTGTGAACATTCTATCTAAAACCAAAGGCAACACTTAAAAAAAACACTGAAAATGCTTAAGGTTGCGACA
This sequence comes from Ambastaia sidthimunki, assembly GCA_036877625.1. Lineage (NCBI taxonomy): Eukaryota > Metazoa > Chordata > Actinopteri > Cypriniformes > Botiidae > Ambastaia > Ambastaia sidthimunki. The sequence continues at coordinate 44,855 of JAZGTK010000230.1, forward strand.
CATTATTGTAACATTATTTTACAATAATTTAAAATGTTTTTAAAGGCACAGTATGTAATTTTTACTGCTAGAAATTGTATAATTAATTGTGGTCCATGATAACTGTGCAACAACAACAGAGTGGCATGCTAGATGCTACAACTACTACTTTTTTACATTTTATCACAAGTCACTGTGTCTCTATGGTTACGGTAGTACAAGCGATAACCTTGGGTAACGCTAATATTACGTCATTGACAGGCGACAAGTGACAAGGGATGGTGCACTGTTTAAAATTAAGAATTTCTTTGGATTTACAAATACTTGGAAACATTTGTGAAAATGTATACAACGGAATAAAATATATAACACTGGGTAACTCGGTTTTTTACTTAAATACAAAGATACTTTAATACAGAAAATCTTGTGCTTTTGAGTTTATGGAAGACTTAAATAACTAAAGATTGCATTAAAGACCTTGAGGAGCAAATAAAGCAATGCTTGAGAGTGAGATTTTAATGGACAGTTCTGTAACCCGGAACTAGACTTAAGTGGAGATCTGGAGAAACCAACGAAGAAGAGAGCGATCTGGCTAGTTATTGGTATACCTGTCACAAACTTAGCACACGCTTTCTCAGCCCTAATGAATAACAAGCCAACTTAAAGTAAATAGTACATAGCCACAGATTTGCTTGTATGTTTTTTTTGGATGTTGTTTAATGTGGTTTTTGAAGTACACCGTCAAGAAAGCCTTGACAAAAAGGATGCATTTATTGCTGTAAATACAGTAATATCACAACAGCACAGAAACTGTTTTCATCGAGCGAAAATACTCATACTACACTGTTAGTGTTATCTTTATTATTTAAAGGTGGGAATCGCGGTGGTGTTTTTCTAATCAATATTAAAATAATGGTATTACATGTTTGTCTTTGATTTGCGGATTGAAAGCGAAAACTGAAAGCATAAACGAAAACAGTTTTTAAACAGTTTTTGTTTTAATACAGTTTTTATACGGTTTGTTTGAAAACCATGCTACAATATTTTGCCATTGAGGTTATTGATTTTATTTTCAAAATGTTTTTTTCTTCCAGAATTTTTATTTTTGTTTGTTTCTTAAAAGTTTGCGTTAATTCTTATTGGTATAAAATTAATCCCACGAGGGCAGCGATGATATCACCCACCGAACCAAGACAAGTAATTTATTGACCTTTATTGAACTTATTGCTCAGACCCAAAGACATTTGAAACTAAGAGCACACCCATAAGAAAATACACGCCTTTACTCCAAATACAATATCAACTTGTATCATTTATCTACGAAAACTTTGCAGAAATGCAGTCGTAACGCATTTTCTGAAGATTTTAACCAACAGATGGCGCCGGTGTTCCTCATTTACAAAGGTTTCATGAACATGAATTGAACGCTGTACAGCTAGCACCACACTACTTTCAATACTTATACTTTAGGCAGCATATTTATTTTTGTTTGCATGGAATATCTGGACGGCTTGTTACATAATGTGCACTATGCAACATAAATAAAAGTTTTGATTTCAATACACAGATAAGCCAACCCTTTACCAATAGATACCTGCTGTTTCTGAAATTCTCACAGTCTTTGAAGAAGAGGGCGGTGCACTGAGTACAGACACACTGTCAGGACAGTTCTTTGTGTTCTTAACTTTAACGCTCACGACAACAGCATGCAGGATCAGTCAGAGTCCTCACACAGAACAGAGCCCAGAACAGGACCTGATTATTTTTCATGGTTTATGTTTTCCTTATATATTAATCTGTGCACATTTCAATGAATGCTTTAGAGTTACACAGTTAATCAAGATCACATGTATCTATTTTTGGTATCTATAAGTTGCATTTTTTATTTCTCAAACATTAATGTCCATTACATTTTTGGTTTATACATTTTGGTTATATAACTTTGGTTTATATTAACATTATAAAACTACTAAAGATTTCCACCTTGACATCTGATCAAATTCCATATGCAAAACAGCATTTTGGAAGCGATAGTCTACAGAGAGTTATCTTTCCCTCTGAGAAGACAACCCCTGAATTGATCACGCACCTCTCCATGGTGTGACATTCTCACAGTTTAAAGACTAGTGTCCAAGAACACAACTAGCTGCCACTTGTCTTCTGGCTCTAGTCATTCAGGTCATCTATAGTCCTTTGAGGACTTTCATCAGGATGAGAATGCTGAGCTACAAGGAGTCTTTAGTCTCAGACCTCTAAGCTTGTGCCAGGCCTTGTCTTTATATTCATCAAAGACCCTCTGCATCAAAATGCTTCTCTCTCTTATCAATACAACATATACTCATTAACTCTACTGTTTATACCACGTTTACATTCTCATCTGTTGCAAAATCTTGTTTGCCCTGGCTACAATTCTGAGTGTTTATTCATTGCATTCTGGATTACCTGTGTTTGACCTTGGACTGTTTATCGTCTGTTTTGCTGCCTTTACGCAGTAGAGGTCGCTTAACCACACTAGCTAAGGAACTCTACAGGGACTACGCCCTGTTCCTCCTGAACCAACAACTGTCCCACCACCCACACCCAGTATCGTGCCCCCCGTTTCATCCTCCTCCATCAGCCCACACCTGGCGTTCCCTGAAAAGTTTGACGGCAATCCATCCAAATGTAAAGGTTTTCTCCTCCAGTGCCCTCTGTTTGTCAACCAACAACCTGCCCTTCACCCCCTTCAAGTCCAGTCACATAGCCTTTGTTTTTCACTTCTTATTGGAAGGGCACTTGAATAGGCTACAGCATGGAGGGATCCATCTTCCACACCTTCGACACCTTCCTTCATCATTTCCGAGAAGTGTTCGAACACCCTGCTGAGGGGAGATGCCCCGGGGGAACAACTTTTATCTCTCTCCCAGGGAAGACAAACCACAGCAGAGTATGCACCCACCTTTCGCACCCTTGCTGCCCAAACTGAATGGGTGGAGGACATGCTAAAAGGATTAAATTAAATTTTTTTTATTTTTGAGGGAAGAAGTCTGGGTGATTATATTGAACTCGCGGTCCAAATAGACAACTTGATTGGCTCCAGACTCCCTGCAGTTCATTATCATGATATGGTTAAATCCGAAATGGGTTTATAGTTTAATTCAATTTTCCCTTTGCAAGGTGTTACATTCAATGATAAAAAGGCAACACATGGGTGAATGGATTTTGCAAGCGTTGTTATGGAAATGTCTAATGAGTGAAGAAATGGGGATGTTATCTCAATCTCAAAGTCCGCCAGTGAATGTTACAAAGTGGACCTAATGCCGACCTAAGTCAATGTTCTCCTCACGCTGTAAGTTGCTTTGGATAAAAGCGTCTGCTAAATGCCTAAATGTAAATGTTCGTAAAGTCCGGGGGACATCCCCCGTTTGCTGGGAACAGACAGGCCAAAAAATGTGATATGGACTTAAGATCGGATCTGAGCATTAAGACTTGCAGTGTAAACGCAGCCTTACAATCCACAAGTGATCCAAGAATTTGGCCATGCCAGACACTACAATTGTACACAATATCTATCAGATATCTGTAAAGATCAGTGGCTTACCTTCATAACTCCTCAATAAACTTACATAAGCAGGAAACAAGGTAAACAATTCTGAAAAGTAAAATTTAGTCAAGCCATTTAAGGCCTTTAGATAAATCACTATAAACACCATAAAAACTAATCAGCTAATAACTACAACCCCTTCATATGTCAAGTTCTGCTTTCTCTGACTCAACCCTCATCAGGAATCGTTTATACACTAAACACCTCACTATTAACCAATCAGTGAACAGAAGGTTGGTTGTCTGCAGCTGTTAACAATCTTTACTTTGGCTATGTTTGAAATAGCATTCAACATTACTTAAACTATTTCTGCAGCAGTATGCCTATTGTGTATTGTAGGCAGTGTGATAAATGTACAAATAATTGTATTTGAATGCACTGCCAACTGCATAAATATTAATAAACCAAAATGAGACTGATTATGATTATGACTATAATGACTATGGCCAAAACAAATTATTTACCTAACTGGATTGACTTTACATTAGGTTACCCACATATACACACATACCTATCCTCAAACTGTCTAAAGCTTGATGTTTAACCCTGATTATGTCATTAAAGTATGCTTTCTGAGCCTTCCTGCATAACCTCATCTGGCCAAAAATATTAGCTCTCAGTAACAAGTCATGCTCTCCCCATGGGTTAAAGTAATGTAATTTCTCACATTTGAATGCAAGACTATAGACATATGGTGTGTCCATAAGCAACATCAGATCACTACAAAAATGTGTGTATTGTAGTGTACAGTAGTCAGGATTTGTATAAATTATATTTTTATCAACAAGCAAGAATACATTTCTAAGAAAAGGCTTCTAATACATCAACCTCAAGCAGTAAATTAAGCAGATATGAAAGCCATTAAAGCAGTGTACCTCATAGCCCTCCCTCATACACACGGACAACTCGGACAATTTCCCATTCCCACCAGTACACGTTTGATAGATAGATCATTAGTGTCATTCTTCCATTGTCAGCAGGAAGGAGAAGCATCCGTCTGTCTCCATCTACTTCAAACAGTGAGAAGATCCGTCATACTGGCCTACTTTTTCTTGGCATGTCATTTCATCCTATGTATTGTCTTTCATAATTCTTCCAAGTAGCGTGAGGTCAAACAGGATCCCACATATGTGCACATATGCACACGTGCACATAAGCATGTCACATGGAACTATCAACAGGGGTCAAGTAATCATTAAGATGGATGACGGTCACTTGGTGGCTATTAATATTCTGTGCTTTATAACATTTTTAGGGGAATAAATTAAAATGAATGCCTGATTAAATATGAAGTGTGCAATTTCTGAGCCCCTAGCACCAGATGTAAATGCAAAAAATAGTCTATCAAACAGCTTTCTTGACACCCCAGTTCTTTAGCCAAAGATCCTGTGTCAGGCTGATCGAGATGCTCAGTCAAAAAAGCTTGTTTTGGTAGTACCAGACATCCACACTTTCCAAAGGAATGAGCCTAATGGAAAACTATTCCAACATCAAAATGATTTCACCTTTAAGATGTCCTGTGTTCTATTAAGAGTGAGAAAAACAAGGACAAAGAAACTGTAATATGGAAACATTTTTGCTAGCATCAGCAAAAATCATTAGTCACACAAAAAAGGTGAAGAATGTCTCGGTAGAGAAACAATACATGAAGAAATGAAAGTGGAGGTTTTTTCAATCCCAGTGAGTCATTAATCAGAAAACAAACACTCCATCAACACTGTGGAGTTCTGTGTCCTTTTTGTGAAACTGGAAGAGCATTATGAAGGAATTTTCAAGAATACTCATCAATAATACAAAGCCACACATAGCAAAATCCATCATCAGCACAATGTACACAGCAAGCGGCAGCACACAGGAAAGAATGTCCCATTGTGAGGTGTAGTGTGAAGCTATTTGTCTCTGGCCATACAAGGATTCTTATTATAGCAGCTTAACTTTGCATTTTACCATCAATTAATTCTGGAAAATCAAAGTATCAAATGTGCACAATTACATGACTAAACACTGTTTCTAAGGAAGAAATTCTATATGTACAAATGGAATTAGTATCGAAGTATCGCCAAAGCGCTCTCTAATATTATACACTTTACATTAAATTTTATGATGATAATGGTAACTGTAATAGTAATATGTAAATGTAATGGTAATGATGACAAGGACAGAATCAAAACCTATTACAATCCATTGTAATACCAAAACCCTATAGTGTAGCTACTGCTTAAATGATCAGGATTCAGTTAGACTGACTGAATAATTGGTGTGTGCCTGCCACAGCTTAAGTTATATCAACTCCAATAACGCTGCTTTTTAAAATGTTGTTTCATTAAAGCCTATAATGCAAAAGATAATAATAGATAAGCCATTAAATAGATAGACATAAATAATGCTAATAAATAGATAGACAGGGCATTCAATGTGTTTCAACGTTAAGTAAGCATTACATAAAAAATATGCTCAGTGCCAAAACTTTACTTAAAAACTGAATAATTGTAGTGGAAAAACAACATAAACAGATAAATAGCTAAAGCTCATGGAAGTGTGCAATGCTAAGTAGAACGCAATAAGATTCCAACAAGATTCCAGCAATAAGCAATTTCTTTGTCCACACCAGAAGCAACACATCAAAATCTATCAAAAATCAGTCAGTTAGAAGAGTGTGTTTGCCGATTCTCTTTCTGCAAGCACACTGTTGTCTCCCACACACAACAAAATGTTTATACCATTTTATACCAACAATTATATACCAACTCGAATGAAAACGTTTTAATATGCAGTTTTGATACCAATTTGATAGACCTTCTTGATTTTCAAAAGGGCTTCGGCCAAGAGGTCTTGACAACTACAGCTCTACAGATCTGGGAAGCAGCAGGTCCTATCTCATCATACGATGCCTGCCTCTCCTCAGTGCCCTCTGGAGGCCAGTCTGTCAACCCTGCCACCTCTGGTGTTTCAGGGCACAGTAGCCTCAAATGTGTGCTTCTCCCAGAGTTTGCCAAGGATAGCAAGCATG
>JAZGTK010000230.1:51435-104757 GCA_036877625.1 Ambastaia sidthimunki
CACCTCCACAGAGGTCCCTTGAAAGTTTAGGAGGAGTTGGGGCTTTACAGCCGCTACTTCATTGTTCCCAAGAAGGATAGGGGGGTTGCATCCCATTTTAGATTTGCGTCTCCTGAACTGCTCAGTCATGAAACTGAAGTTCAAGAAGCTCACTGTATCACAGGTCATGTTTCAAATCAGGTCAGAGGACTGGTTTGTCACGATAGATCTGAAAGACGCATACTTTCATATCCCCATCCTTCCTTAGCACAGGAAGTTCCTGAGGTTTGCTTTCAGGGGCAAAGCTACCCAATATCAGGTTCTTCCTTTCGGCCTAGCACTCTCACCCCATGCTTTCACAAAAGTTGTGGATGCAGCTCTGGCTCCTCTGCGATACCAGGGCATCCGCATACTCAATTTTATTGTCGTTTGGTTGATATTAGCTCACTGGAGCAATTGGTAGTTCGGCATCTAGATGTCGTTCTAAACCACATGAAAGAATTGGGGTTCAGACTGAACATTGAGAAAAGTGTGCCTTCTCCAGCTCAGAGAACCACTTATCTGGGTGTAGTATGGGATTTGACCACGATGCAGGTACATTTGTCACCTGCTCGAGTAGAATCGATCTTCAGTGCAATCACAAGATTTAAAGAAGGCCAGTCATTCACTGTAAAGCAGTTTCATCAGCTGCTAGGTCTCATGGCAGCTGCGTCCAATGTGATTCCATTTGGCCTTCTGCATATGAGACCTCTACAGTGGTGGCTGAAAACCAAGGTGTTTTCCCAGAGGGGAAATCCTTTCCATAAAATAAAGGTCACACGGTGCTGCCTTCGGGTCTTAGATATATGGAAGAAACGGTGGTTCCTTTCTCAGGGCCCAGTGTTGGGAGCTCTTTGCCGCCGTGTCTCACTTGCGACAGATGCATCCCTCACCGGTTGGGGAGCGGTCATGAGTGGCTGCCCAGCCCAGGTCTGTGTAGAGGGGACCACCTTTCCTGGCACATAAATTGCCTAGAAATGTTGGCTGTATTTCTTGCTCTAAAGCATTTCCTCCCGGACCTATAAGATCATGTGTTGTGTTGGTTTGCACTGACAACACAGCTGTGGTCTCCCATATCAACCACCAAGAAGGTCTGCGTTCACGGCCTCTTTTAAAGTTGGCACACCAGATCCTTGTGTGGTCCAAGGGGAAACTACTCGCTGAGAGCAGTTCATATCCCTGGATGTCTCAATGTGGGAGCAGACATCCTGTTGAGGCAGGGGCCGAGGCCTGGGGAATGGATGTTTCACCCCGAGGTGGTGAAGCAGATATGGAGAATCTTTGGGAAAGCTCAAGTGGACCTCTTTGCCTCTCAAGAAACAGGGCAATGTCCCTTTTGGTTCTCTCTAGCTCATCCAGCTCCTCTGGGACTGGATGCTATGGTACAGATTTCGCCAAGGCTTAGTCTGTAAGCCTTTCCCCTGATTGCTTTGCTCCCGGGAGTTCTGGAAAGAGTATGCCAGGACGCAGTATCTATGCTCTTAGTGGCCCCGTTCTGGCCGAATCGAGCTTGGTTCTCGGCTCTTGTAGCTCTCCTAGATGGCTCTCCTTGGGAGATCCCCTTGAGGGGGGACCTCCTATCTCGGGCAGGGGGCGCCATCGTGCAACCCCGGCCAGAGCTGTGGAGGCTATGGGTATGGCCCCTGAGGGGGCACAACTCGTAGCTTCTGGTCTCTCAACTGAGGTTGTTGAGACCATCCTTCAATCCAGAGCTCCCTCCACAAGGAAACTGTATGCTCTGAAGTGGAAACTTTTCACTTCTTGGTGCGAAGGCCGTCAGTTGGACCCAGTCAACTGGCACCATTAACGCAGTTCTGGAGTTCTTGAAGGCACGGCTCCCTGCAGGTCTAGTTCACTTTACCATGATGGTCCATGTGGCGGCTATATCGGCTTACCATGCTTCAATTGGTGCTTATACAGTATGCAGGCCCCCGCTGGTTACACGTTTCCTCTGAGGTGCGCTGAGGCCTTAGGTACAATCTCGTGTCCTGCCTTGGGACCTGGCCGTGGTACTAGAGGCCCTTTGTGCTCCACCCTTTGAGCCCATTGGAGAAATTTCTGATCATCTTCTGTCGGTCAAAACAGCCTTCCTGTTGGCCATCACTTCTCTGAGGAGAGTGGGTGACCTCCAGGCCCTTTCAGTGGCCCCTTCCTAACTGGACTTTGCACCCGGTTTGGCCAAAGCCTTTCTCTACCTGAGACTGTGGCCGGTTGTACTGCAGGCCTTCTGTCCTCCTTCGGGAGAACAACCAGCGGAAGCTTACTGGACACATACATCCACAGAGCTGCCCTGTGGAGGAAAACTGACCAGCTCTTTGTCTGCTTTGGTCCCCCTAAGCGGGAGCTCCCCGCTACCAAGCAGACCCTAAGTCGCTGGATTACTGATGCTATTTGCATCTCATATATCCTCTGGTATTCCCCCACCTAAGGGGACCAAGGCTCACTCTACCTGGGATATGAAGGCCTCTAAGGCCTTTTATGCAGGTGTCCAAATTGAGGACATCTGCGATGCTGCGGGATGGTACACTCCCTTAACCTTTTTAAGGCACTATGGCTTCTATCCGAGCCACTCCTGGCTCTTCTGTTCTCATGCCTTAACTGTGCAATTTCACACAGGAGGCAGGGGAACCTTCAGTCTGGTGAAGTGGGCATCTCGTTCCCAAAGCGTTTCGACGCAGCTCGAGTTCCTGAAAGGGAACGTCTCAGGTTACATATGTAACCATGGTTTCCTGAAGGAAACGAGACACTGCGTCTCCGGCTATACTTCCGGTACCCTCGCCTGTGCTTGCTGCATTCCTTTCTGAAGCTACCGGTTTGCTCAGCGCATGCGCTTTTAAGCTTCCTGGTCATGACATCACCCCGTCTGTGATACATCGCCCCCCTATTGGACAGATTTTACACGTGATTCAGAGCGTATATAAGCTGGAGGCGTTTCCAAAGCGTTTCAACGCAGATTCTCGTTGCCTTCAGGGAACCGGGGTTACGTACATAACCTGAGACATTTTTCACCTTAAAAATATATCAAAACTTTGACACATGCTCTCTATGTCAAACACAGAAAAATTAATTAATGCATTTATGACATCAAGACTTGATTATTGCAATGCCTTATTAGGTGGCTGTCCTGCAGGTTTAATTAAAAAACTCACACATTACCACATTAGCCCGGTTCTGTCTAGACTGCACTGGCTACCTATTAAATACCGTATCAACTTTAAAATTCTGTTAATCACCTACAAGGCCCTAAATGGTCTAGCTCCTTAGAACCTGAGTGAGCTCCTCTCTTATTACAGTCCTTCACGTTCACTGCGATCGGAAAACTCTGGCCAGCTGATAATACCAAGAATCTTAAAATCAAGTGTGGGTGGTAGATCTTTTTCATTTTTGGCGCCCAAACTGTGGAACAGTTAACCAGTGTTTTCCGGGAGGCAGAAACATTATGTCAGTTTAAATCTAGATTGAAGACTCACCTCTTTAATCTAGCCTACACATAGTCCTTTGAACTCAAATACCTTAAGGGGTTGTTAGGCTGCATTAATTAGGTAAACCGGAACCGGGAACACTTCCCATTAGAACATATGTGCTGGCTCTCACTAAGTCTGTCTGTCTTTCATTTTCCCAAGGTCCTGTAGCCAGCTGTGTTGGGGCTGGATGGTGGCGGAGACAGGATGGGACGACCAGTGATAGATCAATGGGACTATGATGGAATAATAAATATTACTATTAACATACTTACCAACCCCTAGATGAGCTTAATTCCATATTTGTTTCCTGCTCTGTTACAGCAGTGAGATGTTATAGCTGCAATTGGTAACATTCTGCCGCCCCCTCTGCTTGTAACATTTCCTCCTTGTGGCCCTCCCAGCTAAGCCTGGTTTCTCCCGAGGTTTTTTCTCCATCTATACATCATTGGAGTTTTGGTTCCTTGCCACTGTCGCCCTGTTGGCTTGCTTACTTGGAGACTGCTGACATATACTTATCTTAGGATTCTGTAATCATTCAATCAATGTAATCATTCTCACATATTATATTACTTGTATGTATTTTGTTTTGTGTATTGTGTTTATGTCATGGTGTTATTGCAAATCCTTCATAGTCTTGTCCAATAAGAATTGCACAAAATATTTGCAATAATACCATATATTGTGCAGAATGTCTGATTTTTATTTTTTCCAATTTGTTAATTGATTTCTAAATTTATCTTAGTATTTTGTATAAAGCTAATTTTTAATTAATTTTAACACATTTTTAATGTTAAATGTGTTTGTTTTTTGTAAAAATATTTTAGCATTATTCTAAAACATGCTAAAATCATGCTAGATTATGTTAAAACATTAACAATATACTAAAACATGTTAATCTTGTTACCATCGTGTTAGAGAATGTCAAGCCGAAAGGATTTCAAACTATTATACACTTTTTAGGCCAGCCTTTGTCAAGCCTTTGTCCTCAAACTTTACAATCTAGTTTGGGATTTGTGATTATTGAAATTTTATTCTGGCTTGAAAAAGCCTAGTCTAATGTGTAAGGCTGTAGTACCGTATTTTCCACACTATAAGGCGCACCTAAGAGCCTTAAATTTTCTCAAAAATTGGCCGTGCGCCTAATAATCCGATGCGCCTTATGTGTGCACTGAGTTCCAAAATCGGTAAAAATGTTGTTGTGCGACTTTGGTAAGCGCTCCGCTTGATTGACTGTCGGACCATTTTCCGCTGACACAGGGACGTAATACGTACACTTCGTACGCTGGCAGCGATAAACCAATCAGAGAACATAACGTAATACGTACAGGTACGGACTATGTAATACATACGGAGGTACGAACGCTTACCTCCGCCACGCCTCCGGTAGGTATACTACCGGTATGCTGCAAAACAACATTTATTTGTCTAAGGACCCCCAATAATTGCACCAGTGAAGAGACATGCTTACAAGGCACAATTCAAACTACAGGCTATCAGTTAAGCAGTTGTAAATGGGAATAGAGCAGCTGCGAAAGAATTCAACATCAATGAATCTATGGTTCGGAAGTGGAGGAAGCAAGAAAATGAACTGCGCCAAGTTAAGAATACGAAACGGAGTTTCCGCGGGAACAAAGCGAGGTGGCCACAGTTAGAAGACCAACTTGAACAATGGATTATTGAGGAAAAGAACAGCCGGGAGAAGCGTCTCTACAGTCACCATTCGACTGAAGGCAACAACGATAGCACAAGACATGAAGATCGAACACTTTCAAGGAGGTCCGTCTTGGTGCTTTTGTTTTATGAAAAGGCGTCATCTCTCCATCCGCGCAAGGACTACCGTGGCGCAGCAACTGCCAGCGGATTATAAAGAAAAGCTGGGAATCTTCCGCACCTACTGCAGTAACAGGATTACCAACAAAAAGATCCAGCCCAACCACATCACCAACATGGACGAGGTCCCCCTCACTTTTGACATCCCTGTGAACCATACTGTGGAGAAAAAGCAGCACGGTATCGATAAGCACCACGGGGCATGAGAAGTCGGCTTTCACTGTTGTTCTTGGTTGCCATGGCAATGGACAAAAACTACCACCTATGGTCATTTTTAAGAGAAAGACGCTGCCAAAACAAAAGTTTCCAGCCGGAGTTATCATTAAGGCCAATCAAAAGGGCTGGATGGACGAGGAGAAAATGAGAGAGTGGCTGAGAGAGGTGTATGTAAAGAGACCGGAGGGTTTTTTTCCACGCAACAAAAGAACTCCAGCCGCTGGACATTGGTGTAAACAGGGCGTTCAAAGTGAAGTTGCGAGCGGCGTGGGAGCGATGGATGACAGACGGCGAACACACCTTTACTAAGACTGGGAGGCAGCGCCGGGCGAGTTACGCCACCATATGTGAATGGATTGTGGATGCCTGGGCTAAGGTATCTGCTTTAACTGTTGTCCGAGCTTTCGCGAAAGCCAGCATCATTGCTGAACAGCCACCTGGCAATGAGACTAACTCCGAAAATTATGAGAGGGAACCAGGCATGTTTGATGGCGAAATTGCCCAGCTGTTCAATTCAGACACAGAAGATGAGGACTTTGATGGATTTGTGGGAGAAGATTGATTAAAAAATAATGTTAGTGTATTGTTAAATAGTAGAATAAAATTCAGCTAAACTCACTGTTTTGCTTCCGTTACCTTTTTTTGTAGACCGTATGTTTTAGCATGTGCCTTATAATACCGTGCGCCTTATGTATGGGTTAAGTACAGAAATAGACCCTGTAATTGAGACTGCGCCTTATAATCCGGTGCGCCTTATGGTGCGGAAAATACGGTAGTTTTTAAACTTGAAGTTTAAAGGATAGATAGATAGTACTTGCCGTGATTGCTAGGGTGTTGCTGTGCGGTTGCTAAGGTACTTTGGGTGGTTGCAAGGGTGTTGCTGTGCAGTTGCTAGGGTACTCTGGGTGGTTGCTAGAGATTTGCTGTACGGTTACTAAGGTGTTGCTGTATGGTTGCTAGAGTACACTGAGTGGCTACTATTTTGCATGATGCTAGCATGTTGTAGTATGATGCTGCCAGGTTTTAGAATTAATTAGCATGATGCTGACATGTTTTAGCATGATGTAGCATGATAGATAAACTAAAATATGGCTTATTCATGATGCTATGCAGTTGCTGGGGTGCTCTGAATGATTGTGTTAACCTGTAACCACCTGTAACAACTTTTTATGAAAATTAATCATGCAAAGTAACAAAGATTTTTTGGGATGAAGGAACAGCCTCTTCAGCTCAGTTTCAGTAAGATGAAACTCCTGGTAATCCCAGCGAACCCAACATTACAATACAACTTTACAGTTCAGCTGGGGTCATCAACACTTACTCAGCACGTTATGAACCTCGGGTGGTGTTTGATGACCAGCTGAAATTCACTCCCCACACTTTCTTGTCTGAGCACGCAACGCAGCTCCTAATATCAAAGCTGGTAATATCAAGGCTGGACGACTCGTAATATCAAGGCTGGATGACTGCAATGCCCTCCTGGCTGGTCTTCCAGCCAATGCAACCAAACCCCTGCAAAAGATCCAGAATGCTGCAGCATGCCTGGTCTTCAATCAACCAAAGAGAGCCCACGTCACACCCCTCTTGATCTTACTCCACTGGCTCAAATCTCTGACTCTGATCTTTTGGATGTTCACCTTAACTTCACTGTCCTACCTCAACTCATTCCTTCAGACATATGTGCCCTCCCACCAACAACATGTTTGTAAACAAGTGACGTCTGATTGTTACCCCACAACGAGGTACCAGATTGCTCAATAAGATGTTCACCAATTCTGTTCCTTTCTGGTGGAACAAGTTCCCAGCCTGTTTACAGTAGCCAGAAGAAATGACACTTTATTTATTATTTACACTAAATTAAGTTTATTAAAATTGAGCACCACTCCTTAAAATAACTTACATCTGAAGTCGGACCTCTGATTTCATTTAAATATTTCTATAAATATTCTAGAAATTTAAATATCTCTATATTTAAGTGCAGCAACACCTCCCCCTTTGCCTTCTGGATGGCACTGCTTATAACAGTAATTTTGGGAGACAGACTCATTTAATGTAATGTAATTGTCTTGTTTTATCCATGTTTCTGTCAAACAGAACACATCTAGTAGGGCTGTACGATTTGGAAAAATAATCAAATTGTTTTTGTGTTTAAAATTATGATTTGTGATTTAAAATGTGATTTACTATTATTTTAAAAAGGAGCTACAGTTTGTTTGATGGTTTTAACAGCATCAAAGAAAGACCAAGCATAATCACAAAATATTCTAACACTGTGCTACTGTTTATTTAAAACCATTTAAACATTGTGGCAATTTGGTTTTTAAGTTACCATCATTAAAACTAGAAACGTACCGATACCATTTTTTAAAGACCGAGTAAGAGTACTGATACTTGCTTCCTGGTTCTCGCCGATACCAATACCGATACATGTTTCTGTACTTTTTTGGGATGTGGCAGCTCTCCAAGAATGACACCAGAAGACTAATAATTTAAGGACAGTTTCTCTAATTATAAACAACTGTAACTATTTAACTGTTCAAATAACTGCTTAAAAAAGAGTTGTTACAGAGTTGTCAATACACAGACAATTTGTACAATATCTAATAATTTCAACAACCAAGCCAAGTTCATAATAAAATAATAATCATAAAACATTTCTTTATTAATCTGTCACAAAGTTAGTGAAACTAATTTCATTGAGCAAATGTTATAACACAATTGGTATCGGCCTTTGGTATCGGAGTGTTTTTACGAGTACAAGTACGAGTAAATGAGCCGAGTATCAGCCCGATACCAGTATCGGTATCGGTGCATCCCTAATTAAAACACTGACCATAATCTACATAAAGGTTGAAACAATGATAGCGAAAGTTTTTGCCATTTAAAGTTCAAAGAACATACAAGAAAACACATTTTAATTGTGTTACATTTTCACCTTGTTCAGGGTAACATGCTTAAAGATTTTTTGACAAAACCAGCAGCATATTCACTCTCTCTGGTTTGAGGCATGACCATTGACATGTTACTATATTGCCTGCTGTACTGAAGAGTTGTTCTGACAGTGTGCTTGTGGCAGGAGTACAAAGGTATTGGCAAGCCAATCTGCTCAACCTGGGAAAGTTATCCTAAATGCTGTGACTCTGTGACACATGATCTTTTCTCTTGTAACATTCAAAACCAGGACAAGCAAGTTACTTAAGTTTAACATTTTCAGAACATAATATTCAACTTTTTTTAAGTTCTATTGTCTTACCTTTCTTGCAGCTTGTTTCATCTCTGCCATCATTCTTTCTTTAATGGCTGGGATGTTGTCTTGACTGATGTAGTTTTAAACCAAGGATCTAAGAATGATATAACATCCAGAAGTTCTTGAGTTCTTGAGCTCATCATATTTATTCTTGAGGTATTGAAGGGCTCTGTCTTTGATTGCCCATGTGAGATCAATGTTGTCCAGTTCTTCATCGAGAATCTTTGTTCTTAAAAGGTGAAGTGGCCTAATAGGAAACACTAATATATTCCTCTTCAGAAAGCACATCTGTAAACTCCTGGAGTGGATGCATAGCTTTGTGTATGAATTCTAACACATCTGTGTCTTGCCATGTCAGTGTCTTACCTTGTTGTTTTGTCTGCAGACAGCAGATGATTCAAAGCTCTACATTGAAATAATTTTTTCTTTGTTTCCCCACCTTATTGGGCACTCTGTAATTAATGAGTAGTCAGGCAGATTCAACTCTTTTTTTGCTGAAGTCAATGCCATTTTTCCAGCTGTAGGAGAACTGTTCCTTGGCATCCACATCTCTTATGACCAACACCTTCACCCTGGTCATCTTACAGAGCCTTAAGAAAGTTCATCTATGTCCCAGGATCCTTGTGGATTTCTACCCCTGTACCATTGAGAGCATACTCACAAACTGCATCTCAGTCTGGTACAACAACTGTTCCGCTTGAGACCACAAAGCACTCCAGCGGGTGGTAAAAACTGCTATGGTGCAGTACTTACTCCTGCACTATAAAATCACTATATTTTTGCACTTCTGGTTAGATGCTAACTGCATTTCATTAGCTCTGTACTTGTACTTTGCATAATGATGTAACGACGAGTCATGGGCACAGGGATCCATTTGCAGCTTTTATTGGAATAATCGTACAGGCAATAATCTGAAACCAGCAAACAGGGATAACAGAGGCAGGGCAGATCAGAAACGATATACAGACAGAGGTCGAGGCAGGCAGCAGACAAAGGGATAAACAATAAACAGGCAAGGGTTGTAGGCAGGCAGAAAACAAAGAGAGTAATCCAATAAACAGTCCGGGTAATAACAAGAATCAACACAGGGAAAAACGCTCGGAATTGTTGCCAGGCAAAACAAGACTTTGCAATCAGACAGTGTTCTTGGGCTGTTTATATATTTTCCATAATTACTGAAACAGGGAACAGGTGTGTGATGAGGGGGGAGTGGTCAGCCCCATGTATGTGGGCTGATGGGAAATGTAGTTCCCAAATAAGAATCCGCACTTGAGAGGAATCTCCCTCTGGTGGCCGGAGAGAGGCGGTGCGGGAGCCTCCTCTGTAACATAGCCCCCCTCCTACGAGCGGCTCCTGAAGCGAGGAAAAACCATAAGGCCAAGGTCCTCCGCAGAGATGACTCTGGACCTAGGACCTAGCCTTGGATCAGGAGCACCTGGAGGAGGCTCTGGCCTTGCTTCTGGCTCGGGCCTTGCTTTTGGCTCTACCGGACTGGACCTGGAACCGGACTCTGGCACTGGCACCGACAGACTGGGCCTGGACTCGGACTATGGCACCGCCGAACTGGGCCTGGACTCGGACTCTGGCACCGCTGGACTGGGCCTGGACTCTGGCACTGGCACCGCTGGATTGGAACCAGACTCTGGCACTGGCACCGCCGGACTGGAACCAGACTCGGACTCTGGCACCGATGACCTGGAACCGGACTGTGGCACTGCCGGCCTGAACTGTTTATATATTGTCCATAATTACTGAAACAGGGAACAGGTGTGTGATGGGGGGGAGTGGTCAGCCCCAGGTATGTGGGCTGATGGGAAATGTAGTTCCCAAATAATGCCGCATTCACACACATCGCTACTCGCACATTGCTTCTCGCTGAAATTCCACTCGCTCAGTACTGACTTTCAGCGATGGTTGCCGTGGTTTCCGCTTGTTTACTTCCATAAATAGTACTACTTATATATCGCTTTTTTGTTTTCTGTGGTTGGCTGAGGCATACTTTAGTTTGATGTCCACTGTCTGGCCAACAATCCAGGGAGCATGAAGTCTTATTACAAACTATTTTACAATGTAATTTTATATTTTTGTATTGAAAGTAATTGGCTAAATGTTTCGCCAAACCAAAAAATCAGCACTATTGCCGCCAATAATAAACGTTCCAGCGGTAGATATGTGCCTATAAATGCACAGCGATTTCCTATATCTTCATTCGTGATTTATGGATCTCTGGCTGATTGGGGATTGCAATTAAAAGTTGCTTCTCAGACATACTGCTGCCGGTAGGAACCAAAAATTATAATGTCGTGGTGTTCCAGCGGCAACCTTCTGGGGAACGCTCTGTTGACATGAACTGTCAATCATCTGTATCCCGCATTCCCATGAAATCAGCGCTTTACTCGCATCGCTTAAAGTTATCTCGCTGTACCCGCCCACATCGCCTCGCCTGGCCTCCTCTGGCCTCCCCTGGCCTCCCCTGGCCTCGCCTGGCCTCCCCTGGCCTCGCCTGGCCTCGCATCGCTAGAACACATTCACTTTCTATTGACGGTTATCGCTGAGCGATGAGCGAGTAGCGATGTGTGTGAATGCGGCATGCCTCTGTAACAAATGACAATAAAGTTCTCTAATCTAGTAATCTAATCAAATCTAACATTTTATGATATTATTGCAAATCACATATACTCCTATTCTGTAAAATTTGTCTTTTTTCTAAGCACCATCTCCATATAAACTGGAAGTCTCAGAAGTACATTATGTTTTAGTAGGCAGTCTGAATACATTACCCTCTCATTGACCACTGAAAGAGATACGAAGAGATACGAGCCTTCACACCCAATGTAGATTTCTAATATACGTTCATTTATTGAAATGGTCCAAATGTGTTGGAGTTAAAAGTTGTAGTTAAAATTTTGTAGTTGTTGTAGTTAAAAATTTGCAATAATAACATGTATTCTGTTTTCTGTGTTGTGCATGTCTGCTTTCTGTGTTTTATTTTTCATTTTATATAAAGTTGCTTTGGAACAATGCAACATTGTGAAAAACACTATATAAAATTGAATTTGAAAATAAACACTGCCCTGCACATTTTCTGCCCTAATTGGGTTAGATGCTGTGGGCAGAAATTGAGATGGCATTCTTGCAGAAGAACTCCCCCAGCTCAGCCATGATGAGCTCCCAGTATCTGTGTCACCATGCCTTCGTTTATCAATGTCTGCCTGCTTTTGCTGAGTAGTTTGTTTTTACTGCGTGCACCATATATCACCTGTCTGGTCTAATGAGGGCTAGTGTGGGGGACATATGGCTGCAGAGAAATCCCATGAGCCTCTTCTCTCCTCCTCTCGCCTGCGTACAAATGTATCTACTTTCGTAATGCAATCCATACAAGGGAAACAGGAGTTTAATTCATCTATAATTTACAAAAGGATAAGACATAATGCAAAGGTACTGTAGAACATTTGTAGAAAAAATGTTTGTCTTTTGATAACCAGTTTTGTTTAGGACACAGATGTCAAACCCTTTTCACTGCAGAGCATGTCATACAATAATTAACACATATTTTGCAGATATGTGTTTATTTAACACATATTTTGCAGAAGATTTGTTTATTTGTTTTTGTTTAAGTACATGCTACAAAAGCCTATATATAACATAAAACAGATTTGTGCCTAACACAGGCTGCATATCACTATGTTGTCTGCTTAGGAAGTCATCCTCCGTTATCATAAAACATTTAGAAGTCCATTGCCTTGTCCTTTACATGTTCTTAACCAAATGATAGCTGAAAATACAGGAGACTAAATAAAAATATAGCTGTAAGCAGCAATGACTGGCCTCGCCATGGCAACACCATTTGAGATATCAAAATCCCTTTGCAATTTAGCATCTTCAATACCTTGGCATAATATTGGCCAAATTCAGTGACAATCCAATATATTCTATAGGAATTAAAATATTTAAAAATTCTGAGCTTTTATTGTTTTAAAATGCACATTCAGTCCAAAATGGCCCACGTCTGCCTTAAAGTTGTCACATTTAACTCTGAAAATAATTTTTCAGAAACTTATTAAAGTTACTAAAGATTTTAAGTATCAAATGCAAATCATGCATGCAGAAGATATGAGACACTTCCTGTTTGTCTTTTTGCCATAAATTAATTTGTTGACTATTTAAGTTTAAAGTGACACACTTTCTGTTGTCAGTTGGTAGCGCTATGACCGTGACTCAAAATAGTCATATCAATGTCATTAGCTCACCACAATAAACATATTTGCCAAGTTTGATGTAAATCGCTCAATGCATGCTGTAGATTTTAGAGACTTCCTGTTTCCCATTTTTTGCCATAATTTTACAGCCTCGCTATGGCAACACATTTTAGGATATCAAAAATACCTTCCCAGTTTGAATCTTCAATGTCTTGGCATGATGCTCACTAAGTTTGGTGACAATCACATGAAATCCCTAGGAGAAGTATTTATTAGTTCATGGCATGCCATTTTTAGAAAATCTACATGGCTGACTTTCTGTTGGGATAGGAGTTAAGGGGTGTCAGGGCAAAAGTACACATGCCATGTTTGGTACAGGTGAGTGCAAGTTGCAAGACTTTTTGCGCATGTTAAGGGGCCCAGAGGTCCCAAAAAAAACTTTAATTTTTTTTTTTAAATATATCTGCAAGCAGCGATGACGGGCCCAAGCACTATGGCACCATTGCCACCTGGTGCTTCTCTTTTGAGGTGGTCAGGATGTTGTGATGACACCTACGAAATTTCAGTACAAAAGGTCAATACACAAAGGTTTAGTAAAAGTACTGCCTAAAGTCTATTGCATATACAGTACATGCCATATGCATATACATTGTAGTACTCGGCATGAGCCAGAGAATGTGCAGGACAATTTGCATGGCAGAAAACGTCATAGGGTGCATCAAAATCATCATGAGGAATCAGGGGGAAATATTTATTTGAAATCACTTAGAGGAAAGTGAAATGACATATCTTTGATCAATAGGTGGCGCTGTCACCAAATTGTTATGGGACAGTCAGGATATGGTCACAATGACACATGCAAAGTTTCATGTCAATACGGTTTAAAAAGTGTTTTGCAGAACAGCCTGGGATCCTTTTTGACATCTTGCCATTTAATTTCTTGATGCAATACTCGAGAACCGTTTGATTTTTAAAAAGATTAAAAAACCTTTTGATTTAAAAAAATAACTTTTTGTCAGGATTGTCCTTAGAAGATTGCACACAAATTGTATGCAAATCAGATGTACGACCTAGGTTGAAAAAGTAGGTTTTCAAAAAAACTCAAAATGGTGGACAATGACACATTTGGTATTGTAGCACTTAATATGAGTCAGAAAATCTAGTTTCAAGTCTGATAACAATAAGGCAAATTAACCAAAAATGTTGGCAGTTTTCTAAATTTTATTATAAGTTTTGACCACTACACCCAAACTTTCTACTCAGCTCTGACTATGATGGGGAGTAACCATACTTGGCATGTCTCTAAAGAGACAACTAATGCCTCTAAAATCTGAAGGGACCACTCTCATTATGATGTCATATGGCGTGTTTAAATAGTCATGAGCCAAGGAATCAGAGGAAAAGGATTTTGTTTCTAGGACTTTACGAGTCAAAAGTTATGAGCATAAACATGAGTGAAATTTTAGACAGTTGGTGGCAGTAGACGTCAAGAGCGGAAGAAGAGGAAAACTAACAGATACAATAGGGCCCTTCACACTTTGTCTTTGGGCCTTAGTAATCCATTAAAAAACAATAATAAGTCAATGAAAACACCAGCTGAGAGTATAAACTGAATAGGCTGAGAGTCCATGGATTATGTAATGCCTTTATATTACAAGGCCTTGTATTCTATTTTTATTTTGAAGATGTCAAGTGTATGTAAGAAGCATGAATCCTTAACAACAACTCAAACCTTAAACACTACAAATAAACAGAGTACTACACGTTCAATGTGCTTTAACAAAAGAAACATTAAAATAAACTTTTAAATAAGCCTTTGAACATTGACCATGGTTTTACTAGTTAAAACAAAAAACAAACATGGTTATATAGTTAAAACATGGTAACCACAAATTAACGATGGCAAGCATTGTTTCACTATGGCATTTGTAGCAAAACTGTGGTTATACAAAATGTAACCAAAAACACATGGTTACTACACGTTCACTTTAATAAAAGCATGCTTGTGTACTATGTGTATACCTCTCCTAATATATTTATCTATTACACCGCTTGACATTTCCTATACCGCAAGCTATACATCAAGTGTGTGCCCTGCTGTCCACGAAAGGACGCCGGAAACGCGCCGCTCCTGTCGACAGCGCGCAGCAGCAGCTTTCAGGAAGTGGAAGGAATGAAGTTCATTTCTCACAGCTGATTATGGCGGATGCTGTGGAAATAGACACCATGAAGAATTATAGCATAGCGTTTGAGAGGATAGACCCGAGCACGAGCCGGTATCCCTACTGTATCGTATGGACGCCAATCCCCGTGTTATCGTGAGTGATTCTCACATCCCCAGTTGTTGTTGCTTTGTATTTATATTTCCACTTTGTCCTTTCCCTGCTAACACAAACCCTGTCGCTGTTTTCTAAAGTTCCCAGTACGTTATTTATCGTTGTGTGTTGGGTAGTTATTCTAAAATGAAAATTCTGCTCTAATTTATTCACCCTCCAAATCAACATGATCATGTTTCTTTAATGCAACACAAACGTAGATATTTTGAAGAATGTTCTTCTCCTTTACATATAGTGAAAGTTAAGCGCTGGTGTTATACGCTCAAAAATATGACAATAAGCACCATAAAAGCAGCCTAAGTATTCTCTAGCCATGTGATAATTTTGTGCCAAGAACAAGATGATAATGAATTTTTATGTATAAAAAAATGTAGCCAACAGGCACAATGAAAAGTGTGTTGATTGCAGGGAGTGATTTGCAACGCTTTTATGGCATTTATGTGGCCTATATCTATTTTTTTTAACAGAAATGATCAGTTAGCATGTGAAGCAGGGCATTATTCCTTTAAAAGTCAGTTTCTAAAAGAAGTTTAGACAGGAATGTCTTTTTAACTTGACTTTCTGGTCATTTACATTAGTGACCACTGTTGCTCGTCATAGAAGAGTGATTACAGTGTTTTCTCTCAGCAGAAATGTGTGATGCAGTGATAGTAGTACCATTGTTACTGAATGATTAAGCAGTTTATGCACTGTGATATTTACATTATGGTAATGACACTCCAAGTTATTCAGTGAATACTCTAGTATAACGGTATTTTTATTAAAAAAACACACAAGTAAATACAAGTAAATAGTTTGTTTCTTTTTTGTTTGTATCAAGTTGGATTTGCATGTTTTCTGCAATGCACATCACAGTAATTCAGTAACATGCAATATAATTTATGACAGTTAATTGCCATCATGAAACTTTTACTGAACTTTGTATGTATGTATTCTCACCTATTAGGATTCATCCCCCTTTTGATAATCACATTGACTCACATGAAATGAATAACAGCTGATCTTGGATCACTCCCCTACAGTTACCTGCAGATTTTCTCAGTGTGAGTGTCTCTCGCACCACTGTTTGTTCTCCTGAATTTGGGTCAGTGATTTCCCCTTTAGGACACTCAGTGATAAATATGCAGGACCAAATCTGGGGTGTCTGTGTGTGCTGCACTGTTTCAGAGCCTCAGCCGATGCTGTTTTATGTTTTTAAAACCATATAAATGGTTTTATATCGTTACGTTTATTTACTTTAACAATAATTTTGCTCTAGTGTCTTATTCGTATGTGTTTATATAGCGGTTATAGGTTTATAAATAACATGATAAATAGCAGGTAGCATATTAAACCAGACATAGATTTCCAGATCCAAGGTAATGGCCCTTAAAAAATTAAATTATATAAAAACAGGAGAATTATAATATAATTAAAGAATTTGCAATAATACCATGTAATGAATATCAGCATTACAAAAGTCAAAAAGAAAAATACAGATGCAAGCAGCAATGATCAGATTTCAATAGATCAGTGCAGATAATAAACCGACTATCGCTTCTATTGAGCTGTTGTGAGGTTAAGACCAAATATGACCAATATTTGTGGACTTGGGCACATATATGTTTATTTGCAAACTGATAATAAAACTAAGAGAAAATTGATTTATTTAATGCATTTTAAATTTATTCTTCAAATGAAGTTTTGAAATGAAGCTTTATCCCACACATAAGCGATAAAGTCCTTGATCATTAAAAATTTACTGTTAGTCCTGCTTTAATCAAACATTGAAAAAACTTAGCATGTCACCTCGAATTGGCCTATTTTTTAAACATATTTTTAAACTTCCATATACACAAAATACAGGCATATTAGTCACAATACAGGCATTACCAGGATTCCGGCACTTTAGGACCTTTAAATGCATTTTTTTTTGCAAGTCTGAGATGAAAGACAGAGATGAATGACAACATTTACTACATTCTTGTAATTGACCAAAAATATAGCATTTTTAACATTATTAACGACTGTAACGCAACCTATTGCCAAACAACACAAATTTTGCATGCTTCTTTAGAATCACAAGAAGCATGAACTTCCTTAGTTTTGTGGTCTTCTGGTGTTTTGTTTAGGAAATATAGACTTATTAGTACACTTCTCCACATTCTAACAGATACAATAGTGTTCTTAAATGTTCTTATTCTGATTGACAGCAGTGGTTCTAGAGGCAAAGTTGTTCAGAATTGCAATATTTGAATTGCAACACATGGCAATATTTTGCAATGCCAATAATGTGCAATCATTTACTCACCCAAAAAACAACACAGTGCCCCCCCAGTGACCGATTTCTTTCAGAATTCTCACAGACCACTGGGGTTATGAAACAAACCCACTGAGATTCTTTCCGATCAGTCTTTGTTAGCATTGTCTAATAAGTGCTCAAACTTCATCGTCCTCATAGACAGTCATGACACCCTGGACAAACACTGCATGCAAATTTTCAAGTTAATCGAGTTAAACTTTGAAATCAAAGTCATTGAAGTCATTTTTTTGTTTTTTCTTTGTTTTTTCCACCTAGTGGCCAATCAGTGTAAATTTAGATTTTTTTTTCACGTGACCACAGATCAGTCTCTTACATATGTCTACCGAGTTTAATGAACAAAGATTGCAGCGGTATAAGGCACTTGATGCTATGACAAAGGGTGAAGGAGTTATGAGCGATTTCACCGTTTTGATTGCTGTAGCACCCGCTATTGGCCGATTTAATTGTTACATTTTAAAGTAACAATTAAAATGCTCTCATTATGATCAGAAAACACTGTTACTAAAGTTGCCTTTGATCTGTAAATAATTTTGCCAGTTGGAATATGTCGTTATGAAATGCTTTTAACATGCTTACTAAAAATGCTAAATGTAGATAAAAATGTAATGATTTATAACATATCACAGACCTACATGGTGTATAGTAGTTAAACAGGTGAGGTCATATATAGCAAACAGTAAACTGACTGACAGATAAAAATAGTTTTACTTTTGCTGCTTTTTTGTTTACTGCAGTGTTACAGCAAAAGTGTCAATTTATTTACTTGCAAATAGATAAAAATTTACATGAAATATTGATTTTAGTGCAGTTATTTTTTATGTGAGAAAAAGATACAAAAAACACAACACTTTTGCAACAATAGTCAATTATACAGTTTATTATACAGAAATATTAATGACATTTTTTTTGTCATTAATATCTCTGTATAATAAACTGTATATTTGGATTGTATAGATATTGGGTTGTATAGATATGACTTTGGATTGTTTTCATTCCCTTTAATTTTGTCAGGTTTGCTGATGTAGATGACAACAAATCCTCCACAATTTAATATAAAGTATATTTATTGACTGTCCAAGATTCAAGCTGTCAGATGGGACAATAACTAAAGGATATTAGCCATTGTTAAAATGTTGACCTTTGATATGTTCTTTCCCAGCTTTGTATTCTAATAAGATGAACATCAACAAAGCAACAAATGCTTAAATAGGACTTTAACTCTAGTTTCTTGTTTGTACTCTATCAGATGGCTGTTTCCGTTCATTGGGCACATGGGCATTTGCACCTCTGCTGGGGTGATCCGGGATTTTGCAGGGCCGTATTTTGTCTCAGTGAGTACAAGACCACCAAAAATAACCTTTCTTATTTTTTTCAGCCAATCTGAGAATTTGCCAGAATTTCATCTGATGAAAAATTAGAAAAATGTGACTTTTTGAGAGACTGTGCTCTTTGGAACCTACGTTGCAAATTTTTTTGTAGCCTTCAACAGATCTGTGCCTTGGAGCATTTCTGTCTCTGAGCTCTGGTTTTATTTTTTTAATATTTACAGACATTTCTAAAATTGTTTTCCATTTTAACTATCATTATGGTTACTGGGTGTATATTAATGAGAATGTTTTTTAATGATTGTTGTATCAGGCTGCAACATAACAAAATTGAAAAAAGTGAAAGGGTCCAAATACTTTCTGAATGCACTGTAAAAAAAAAAATTAATTAAGTTGTCTCGTGGCAGACAGGAACTAAAGTCTGCCTCGCATGTGAAATGAGCAGGGCAATGTTGTATCAGGTTATTTCATGGAATAAATGAATCACAAAATTAGTTTTTAAGAAGTTTTCGAAGATCTGTAAAAATGTGTATAGATCTGAATTACTGCATCTGTATATCAGTATGTAGTAATAAATCATAAAATGTTCATCTAATCATTGCATTCAGTCTGAATTCAGTCTACTTGCCTGTCCAAATATGTATTTGCATACCTAGGTGCACTCTGCTCATGTTCCGTCATCAGTGTGTTTATGTGTTTTGAAGGAGGCGTAGCTTTAAAAAGATTTCTTTAGATTTTTTGAAAGGCAACTGTCATGCTGCACATTGCACATATTTGTGGGGCAGTTGTGGTCTGGGGCAGTTGTGGTCTACTGGTTAAGGAGTCAGGCTTGTAATCAGTAGGTTGCTGGTTTGATTCCAGCAACTGAAGTGCCCTTGAGCAAGACACCAAACCCCTGATTGCTCCCCGGGCGCTGCAGTGATAGCTGCCCACTGCTCCAGTGTGTGTGTATTTGTGTGTGTGTGTGTGTTCACGATTTGCAGTGTGTGTTCACTCCTCACTAAGGATGGGTTAAATGCAGAGGTCACATTTCGGTTTTGGGCAACCATATCTGACTAAAACATGTCGAACACACACAAGAGTTTAACTGTCTGTACTTGCAGGAGGACAACATGGCTTTTGGAAGACCAACAAAGTGAGTTTATTAGGAACATTTTCTTGAGAGCATTTTTAAAGTCAAAATTTCAAGTCAGTTTTGAAAATCCTCATCAGTGGTCATAAAGCAAATGGTTAGCCCTGCAGATTTGAACTGTAAGGTTAAAGCCTTTCATGTTACATACTATAAAGTACATGCTTGATTTTTTAACATTTCTCTTCTGTTTTCTCAGGTATTGGATGTTGGATGTAAGTAAAGTGTTTGCCAGTGGATCTAACGCCTGGGACACAGCAGTTCACAATGCCTCAGAAGAGTATAAACAGAGAATGGTAATGTGTCATTTCCAGAGAATGTGCCTATGCGGTTATATTATAATGATGTATTATATTTTGTTTGAATGAACGAGGGTCAGTCATTTTTGTGCATTTAAATGAACATCTCTGTTCTTCCTCCAGCACAACCTTTGCTGCGACAATTGTCACTCGCACGTTGCCATGGCACTGAACTTGATGCGGTATGACAATAGCACCTCATGGAATATGGTGAACCTCTGCCTGCTTGCTCTCATTCATGGAAAACATGTCAGGTGAGAACATTGGAGACAATGTTTTGCAGGATAATTCTAGAATCCATCAACGCTTGCAGTTCTTCAAATAAATGCACCTTGGTTAACATCTCTGGGGGAAAAAGCTTCGTTCGTAAACCTACAAACCTAAAGTGGAGCAACACTGCAGAATATTTCATCATTACAGTTCTAAGTTTAGATGTATTGTGTGATTCTAAAAGGTGCATGTCAGTGTAACTGAGTTGGATAAACAATAAACGTGGACAGATATTAGAAATATTTTTACTCCCTTGTTTAACTTTCTATCTCTAGGTATTGCTATTTAAAACAGCATGCCTTTGGGGCCCTTAAACATTTGGAGGCCCCTGGGAACATGCCAAACCTTTGTCCAGTGAGGAACATGCTGGGACAAAATGTATGTTTATGTGAGAACAACATACACTCTTTTTGGTGGCAGTGTGGATCCTAATTTGCTCCAGATTTAGACCTGCAGCAAACCCCCATTTTGAAACCCTCTGTCCTAGACTTCAGTTTAGGACTGAAGAATTGGGCCCAGTGCACTGTTTTGGGTATCAGCTAAAAATGCCATGACACCTGAAACTATCCACTCAGAGTTAATGAGGGATTGTTTCAGACACAGCTTTTTTCAGAGTTCAGGTTGCTGTTAGAAAACAGTGCATGTGCGGTCAACAGGGACTGAGGTACTTATACAAGGATGACACGATTTTAGTGGTAATTCTTAATGGCATCTTGGTGTAATTAAAGGTATACTGCTGAGTACATGCTACTTCTAACCTTAGTGTTCATTAAGAATCTACTGTTTATCTACTGTTTATCTAACTGTTTATTAAGTGAATGTTTATTGTAAAAATAGGTATTGTGACCAATATGGTGATTCGATTCAATTATCATTTATATGGTTTTGATTCTATTTCAGTTTGATTCAATATCGATTAGTTATCAATATTTAACAGACATGAAATCCGTATTTAAGTGTATAAATCCTGGTAATTGAAACTCTTACTTAGCTTATAATACTGAAATACATGTTTACATAAACAATAGGCCCAATAAACAGTAGAGAAATAGAAATAATGTTTACATGCTCTTAAGCACACACATTAGAAATCGATTCAGGGATTTCCTGAACTAATATCATTAAATTGAAGATTGATTAAAATCTGAGAACTTTTTTTACGCAGCCCATGCAGAAACTGCAGGTATGACGTGATGATTTAGCTATATTGTTATTGTTCTTTAACTTTCAGATTGTTGGGTCAGATTCTAGAGTAATGGGTATTTTTCCTTTGCAGCTTGTTAAGCAAAAAAATCTGAAACAGCTGCAATTTTTCCCATAAACGTTTTCTTTTGTTTGTAGTTGTGTAGGCTTTCTGAAGACCTGGCTTCCATTCTTCATCTTAATCAGTGTGATCCTGGCTGTAACCCTATTTTTCAACCTGCGATGACCAAGCAGCGTCTGATAGAGGTCAGGCGGCTTAGGTTGGCTGGGCACAATTCCCAGAGCCCTGCAGAAGACCCACTTTCCAGTTTCAAGTGGGACTCCAATGAATGTCAGATGGACCAGAGGTGGAGAATACAACCCAGACCAGCTCTTCAAAATGTAGAGGAGCTTAACATTGAAAATCTAATGCTAGGCCTCTTTGTCTTAGGGCAGAGTCAGCAAATACACCATGCCTTCAGTGTCTTCAGTGTGGTGATGTGTGAAATGCTATTCTCTATAAAGTTGTTCAAAGGCATGATTTTGGTGTGGCTCTTGAAAGTTATGGTGCTCATTTATTGTTTGGTTAGATTTTGATCTCCAAACGTATAATTGCTGTTTAGGACAAATAACACGTTAACTTTAAGTTGTGTTATATTAAAAACATTAAAATATACATTTTTAAGGATTTTATGTTCTCTGTCTTAGAACATAGTTTAAACATGCATTGAGATAAAACAGAATATGGAATTCCTTTTAAACTTTTTACCCATAAATATGAACACTTAACTAAATTTACAAATTGAATTTTAGTCATCTTATGGGCATTGATTAATATCATGTCTTTACTATAAATTCTATGCCTTTTACTTTTAATACTTTGTAGCAGTAGCCTGGCATGGTTTAAAGTGTAATTTGTTGTATTTTTATACAAAATTATAATTACGTATGAAGATAGCACTCAAAAACTGATTATTAATGACTAAGCAAAGTCTTGTTCAGATTATGTATATTTAAAAAACATCATTTGCAATACACCACCTGGCCAGCTTTATATTACATTAGTTACTTTTAAAGTCAACATGAAATGACATTTATAACCCATATTACTTCTGTAATGTGATGCTGAATATCCTGTTTTGCTGGGAACTACAAGAAACAAATGTAGGCCAGACTTTGATTTTCCTTCAGGAATTGACTGTTCCATGGCAAGTGTGCATTACATACCATAATGAAACATGAATTTGATAGAAAGTCAGTTTTGATCAATTATAAAGATAATTTTTGTTTAAATGCACTGATAAATTGTGCATAATTATACATAATAATTATGCACAATTATAATGCATAATTATAACAAGCTTTAAAGTAAATTGGGTCCATTATTTCGAGTTGACTGTAAATTAGAAATCTTAAAACAAAATTAAATACAAAAACTTAAATACAAAATATAACAAACACAAATCTTTAAATTATTAAACATGCGTAATGTTTACCCATTTTGTTTGGACAAGAAATGTCAAAGTATATGCTCTTATTAACTTAAGTTAATAAGCTTAAATTAAAAATCGCATGCTATAAATGGTCATTTAATTTGTAATCCATGTGGTAAGGGTTTGTGTAATGTTTATAAAGAGAATTAAGAAGGTATATATCAGGCTCAAAACCTTTCAAACCTCTTTTCCATTGTGATATTTTTGTCATGGCTGTCTTTTAATGTGACTGTGACCTGGACATGTTTTCACAAAATTCACTCATACTTGTACTGTCTAATTTGGTTGGTGTGTAATTGGACACTAAATTATAGCTTAATGTACTGTGATCCACAATACAGTTCCACTTTAGTGCACAGTTTTGTTGAAGCTCTGTTTGCTTTCCCCGACTATATGATAACTTTGCATTTAGTTTTAAAGATCAGTCGAATTATACTCTAATCCTAAACTATGGTCCAGACACCAACCCTGTTGCTATGGCTCCAGTGAATCTGAATTTAATCCCCCCATTGTTTACAGTCAAACTGAAAAACCACTGAGCCCAGTACACCCAATATTTTTCCTTTTTTGTCTTTCACCCTTTCTCCTTTGGAAATATCGCCAAGACCAGCAGGTAGCAACATATCTTAAGCTATTTAGAGACTCCCTCTAAAGAGCTTCAGAGGGTTGGTGTGTGTGATGAGTGTGGCCCCTGCTGGTACTGGCTAGAGCTTTGTTCTAACATTTTTACTGATTTCCTGGCCCTGACTTTCCCATTCTCTGTTTAATCCCTAAAAGCTGATGACATTCCACAGGTTTATACTTTTGTAAACTATTTATTCATCCACTGACAGAGTTTTTATATGGTTATGATATATATACAATGTTACAAGTTGGTACTTCCAGTCAACAAGATGCACATTATGACTTAATGTTGAATTTCAGCAGTGATAGTGGTAGCTGATGTTTAACCTTCAAAAAGTGTTAGTGTTAGGATGTTTTACTACATTTATTTTATATGAGGTTTGTAATTTACAAAGTTACCAAATGTGTCACATTAAAACAATTATGTATATGAATTATAAAACAATAATAAAATGCATTTAAATTTAAAAATGTTTCAATACTGCACAAGAATGAGTAACAGGGTTGTAGATAAAAATTATTTCACCATTCAGAAGGAAGGAAGCTAGTTTCAGAACAAATGTTAGTATCTAGTTACTGATTAATTTGTCTCCCATACATTAAAGAATAATATTTGCTTTGTTGTTTTTATTACACTAACTTTGCAGACTGAAACAGTTGACTTGACTGCTGCAGTTATCAATTTGTAAAATTATAGTAAACATATCAGGCTGAGCTTTAATGAATATCAAGATAGTTAAATTTATGATAGTTTTATATGATATGAGATCAATTGTTTGACAGGTTAGAGACGAATCATCATTCAGGGGAGATTAAATATGTTTGAAACTACTCTCCACATTGTTCATTTTATGTTGGATAATAGTCTGTGACATATCCAGTAGCTCTCACAAAGAAACTACAAATAAATTTGTGTTTCTGATGTCTAAAAAAGAAAGACACTTGAAAATAGCACTTAAGTTTCCTAATTGATTTTTGTATTAAAGACATTTTATTAGCACATTTCTCATTTCTGCTTTTGGCAAAAGTTAAACACATCAGTGTGTTAACAACGAGCTACTAATGGTTCTCTGTGTACTACTGTCAAACTCATAGTTAACTTCACAGAATTGCAAGCAAATACGCCTTTTACTTTCAGTATTCATGTAATTGTCATATATTCTATGCGTTACTGCATATAAACCAATGCAAGTGTATGCGTGCATGTGTATCTTTGCTTATTAGCATGTCTGCCTGTAAGCTTTTGCACATGCATATGATATTAAGAAAGTCTGATATTTGTGATCGTTAGTCCTGATTCTCTTAATTCTTGCTAATAATCCAAGTACATATTTCATTGTAAATGTCTATTTTGCCCTCTAGAGAACTGACTGGAGCATGTTAACTAGTTTGAACAGATGCAGTGTTTGCTTGCTTTTTTACATTACATGGTTGTTGAACATTAGATAAATATAACTTTAATAGAGCTGAGTGTTTTTTATGTTCTTTCATAAACCATTTACTTAAAAAGGCAATAGAGCACATACAACAACCAACTTTTTACTCCAAATGAGTTATCACTGACTTCACAAGGCAATAATGCAATTATTCTATTCCTTCCATGCAAACTATTCTGCAATATAAGATAGTAAACAAGACCTTTGTGTGGTACAGGAAAGCATGTCTTTGATTAAACCAAAATGTTCATTAGTTTTTGTCTCCAAACGACCCATTTTGTAAACTAATGATGGTCAACTGCATACACAACTGCATACACTAGTAGCATGGGTTAATAGTCATCAAATACCAATGAACACACAAAATCACTTTGTATTTGGTTTGCAGTTTTCCATGAATGATAAAGTCTATGAAATAGTGTTGACGCTGGAGTCAAAATATATGTGAACCATTCCTAAATATTTTTTTTCACACGCTCTTTTGAACAGTGGCCATGGAAACGTTAAATTGCGGCAGAGGACAATTGACTGGACGCTCGGCAGGCAAAAGAACGACGTGTGGAATTCAGTTTATTGTTCTCAACATTGCAATAGACCCCCGACGAGTTCAAAGGCCAAAAAGTCCCGCGGCGTGATGTATATATGATAAATGTACTCAACCAAATGACCTACAAAATATACCGCTAGTTTATTTATCACTTCTAAATAGATCAGTAATGCAAAATAAAATCTATAAAAATATTTCAATGCAAATATAGATTTTAACACACAAAAAAGTTCTGATTATCTTAAAGGGGGTTAAAAAATCTCACATTAGAGCTATTAGCTGTAATATTTAAATAGAAAAGTCATTGAAGAGTTTTGGTAATTGCTTTTAATATCTAATTTGCATGGTCTTAATCTTTCGCGGCGCTTTTATCAGTAATTAAACCTATAAATCATGACGATGATCATTCACAATGTGAATGATACCGGGATCAGTATATATGGTGAAGTCTATAGTGTTCTAGAGTTGTGGAGAGGTGTTAGTCCATAGCTCCTCCCCAGTGATTGTTGAGAGCTGGGGCGATTCAGTTTCATTGTTTAAAAGAAGCGGATCAAACGCCCTACACCGAGAACCTCCTTTTCTCATGGTAATAAAGGATATGCGTCTCACACATGGAGTTTCTGTAATGCAAAGTCACGCGCACAAGCAGGGTAAGCATCACAGGGTAAAGCAGAACTGGAGAGCAGGCTGGACTGGAGGGTCTTGGAGAGATAAAAAACCTCGACCGCAGCAACTAAATGAGGGCGATCGTTAAAAGTGGCGTTATTCCGTTAGATTGATGTGGTACCGCTGATATTTCAGTTTTTTACCATGTTTAACTCTAGATTGTGTACGGTGGTCTTTGGGCTGCTGTGCGTTGCTCTCTCCGCGGGCACATCGGTGTGTCCGTCCGGCTGCGAGTGTTCGGAAGCCGCGCTGACAGTCAAATGTGTTTCTAAAGATCTGCGGGACATACCGACTGGTATTCCAGGATACACGAGAAACCTCTTCATCACCGGGAACCACATCAGTCATATCGGGCCAAAGTCTTTCCAGGGACTGGACAATGTGACCAATTTGTCGCTGTCTAATAACAGGTGCTGCATTAAGTCACATTATTTTAAAGTTTAAAGATACCTCTATTTAATTTGTGCTCTTAGAAATAATTACAATAGTAACCACAGTTTATCCCCAAAAATGTACTGTAGTTACTGTTTTTAATGTAAGACCATTGTGAATTAATAGCAAAACTTCATACAGTGTACAGTTTTTTTTTTAATTTCTAAAAACTCAAATAGATGCATGATGTCAAATGTATGACTTTAACCAGGCCAATACAGATTTAGTTAACCCCAAGTGTATTCATTTGGACTTTTTTATACCTTATATATAATTTGTTCCTCTTTTTCTAGGATCTCTGAGGTGAAGTCTCATACATTTTCTAGCCTGCGAAGTCTCAGATCGCTGGACCTAAGCAACAACCAGCTGGCTCTTATCCATCCTGAAGCATTTAGTGTCCAGGACTGCATGCTAAGGGAGCTCAACCTCAGTAGAGCTCTCTACAACTACTCTTCTGTCATTGATCTGGGCACATCCCTTCGCTGGAGCAGCTTGGGTGAACTACAGGGGCTGGACCTGTCCAGTAATGGCCTTGTCTACTTGCCCCCTGGCATGTTTTCCCATCTTGTTGGCTTGCAACGCCTTCAGCTGGGTAACAACTCTATAGTGGCCATCCATAATGGGACGTTTGCAGGGTTGGACCATCTTCAAGAACTTGATCTTACCCAAAATGCACTTCGAACCTTGCGTGAAGATGCTCTTAAAGAGTTGGAGCACCTGCATGTGGTAAGGCTTCACTTGGCAGAGAACCCTTATACGTGCGTTTGCAACATTGAGCCTTTTGCCATCTGGCTGAATGTCTCACGTGCACGTGTGATGGATGTTGAGCACCTTGCTTGCATTTTCCCCGCTGAACTGCAGAACACGTCACTGTTGACGGTAGGGGAGCTGCATTTGGGTTGTCACAAGCCAGAGGAACCCGACAACCTTGCACTGAAGACCTCCTATGTGTTCTTGGGTATTGTGCTGGGATTTGTTGGTCTGATGTTTCTTTTTGTGCTCTACCTGAACCGCAAAGGTATTAAGAAACGCATCTATGACCTGCGCGACGCCTGCCGGGAAGTTTGGGAAGGTTATCATTACCGTTATGAGATCGACTCTGATCCCAGACTGTCACAGGTCTCTACAACAGTTGATATGTGATCCATGCAGCACGTTCTTACCAAAACAAGCTTGTTATGTGAACATTGTTTTCTATTGCATTTATTGAAATTGTGTTCTGAACATGTAGATGTATTTAAGTACCCCTGTATATACTTAGTCTAATTTTCCTTCAAAGCATGTGCTGCCACTTAAGTACAGCCTTCATAACAAGCACACCTCCCCCTCAAACTCAGAATGGCCTGGGAAGCATTTGCTTCTCAAATATTGAGGATTAGCCCAATAAAGGGGCAGAAGCCATAAACTAAGTCTGGCTACCACCAACAAAACCCCGGCCACTTTCCATTGTCCTATACTGGAATACAGCCCACAACCTTTTTGATTTAACTACACCTCAAGTGCCTTGTTTGTTAGATTTAAGTGGCTGGTCAGCTTCAAACAAGGGCAGCTCATGTACATACAAACTGTGGTGTTTGTGAAGTGTGGGGGCTGTTATGTTGCATGCTTGTGAAGCACTGTCTTTATAAATGCATATGAAGTTGAACCCTGAGGAACAGAATTAGCAGTCTCTATGGTCCTTTCTGTCTCTTTATCCACAGGGAGTCTTCAAAGAATGTGCCGGATTTTCTCTCCAAAAGCATTCCAACATGAGGATAACCTCCTCTAAGCTCTAGAAGGAGGAACTTTTGAAAAAAGAGCCTCAGTATGTTGAAATATCTTGCTCTTTTTTTTCACTCAAAAGAGACATTTGGCTTTGTTTTTTATTCCACTCATTTTTATGTCAGAATGATGAAAACCAGCCTTTACGAGGGCCACTGAGCGAGACCCTTCCTTAAAGACTCCAGTAAGGCTGCTTGTTCTTTGAAGGTTCAGTCTGGCATGGTTCCTTATATGTTCCCCAGCTTTTTCTGTTTAAGAGACTTTACAGTGATAAGATACAGATGAAACTAGGGCCGTCGTGCAGAAGGATCCCCTGCTCTGTTTGAGTACTGCTTACAAATGTATGAGACTGAGCTGAAAAAGTCTTTGTGTTGTCGATCAGTGTACTAGACTTGTGTTACCTTGTGTTGGACAACATGGTTTTATGTTACATAGGTTTGGCAAAGCGTACAGTAACATATTTGGCAATAAGGTTTCAAATAGAGAAAATGTATTTGCAGAGAAATACTTTGACTTTGCTTGTAATGATATATAAATGCCTGATTTGTTGGATGTGTTACTTGGTACATGAGGTTTCACAGAAACTTAGCAGTGTAGTATTTATGTATATATAGCTTTACACTCATGTAGTTTTTAAGGTCAAATGGACCTTTACCATAGAGGAAATTAGAAAACCTTGTAAGGGAAACGTTAAAAGCAAAATGTTTACTGTTAAATTTATCAGGTATCCAGTGGAAAACAACATAGTCTACTTTTATGATCTGTCATGCATTAAACTTCTTCAGGGCTGAGTTTATCTGCATGCTAAAAAAATAAAAGGTTATAAATTTGAAATTT
The DNA here is from genome assembly GCA_036877625.1 of Ambastaia sidthimunki. Taxonomy (NCBI): domain Eukaryota; kingdom Metazoa; phylum Chordata; class Actinopteri; order Cypriniformes; family Botiidae; genus Ambastaia; species Ambastaia sidthimunki. The sequence continues at coordinate 81,049 of JAZGTK010000230.1, forward strand.
GTGTGTTACTTGAGGAAAATCTTTGTAGTTTCATTCAGTAGTAATTGTTTATTGTGAGGAGTTTAGTCTCATGTTAACGGTGCAGCTCATAAAGATTTGCTTATAGTTTGAATAGGAATTATTCACAAGCTCACCTTCTATTACCATTTCATGTCTGACACGTCAAAGGTATTTTTCTTTATTATTATTAGTTTTATTAGTTTCCTAAAACGTATATTATATTCTGAGTTCAATATAGGTTAAGCCTAGTCAACAGTTTGTGACAGTGTACAGACCACATGAAAAACACATTGAGTACAAAACAAGACAAACATTTTAGGTGTTTTAGATCAAACAAAGACAAAATCACATACTAACCTGTGTGTAAAGTTAAATCCACAATTACTGTAACCGTCACATTGTCATGGCTAACTTTAGCTTTACACAAGTATGGTTAGTAAACAACTTTACCACAATAAATTGTCAACATGTATAATATTTACATTATGAACATTCACCGACATTATAAGTACATTACAGCAAAATAGATGGTGAAAACTAAAACAATATAAACTGATCTCAGGATAATTCAGTCATAATGAATAGGCCTTTGGTTTAAAATGCAACTGAAAGTCATTAATTTTCAGTAAGTGTTAACACACATATTTATATATGTTCTGGTATATGAGCAGGACATAATTCAATTCAATTGTATGTATATGGTGCTTTTACACTATTGCATTGTTTCAAAGCAGCTTTACATACAATTAAAAAAAACCCACAGAAAACAGGAAAATGTACAACCAGAATACATGACATTATTGCAAACTGTATTGCTCATTATAAGATGTATATTAGTAAAACTAATTAGGGATCCTAAGATTTTAATTGGTTTATGGATATAAAGTGAATATAAAGAACTGAACATTTGAAATATAAATAAATGGATGTGCAACAGAAATATCTGTCATTGCATGTGAAGGCTCATAAGTATCTCAGTGGTTTATGGGTGGGTAATGTATCCAGACAGCCTACGAAAACAGTATGTACTTTGAAACAGTATGTATGTTGCATAGTATGAAACTATGCAACATTCAATAAATTAATGATAGAGGACAGATACCATATTAAACAAGCTATACCGTTCCAGCTTACATGGAGAGTTAGAAAAAATATCAAATTTTTTAGAATAGGAATAGCTTTTCAATAATACCATAAAATATCTAAACATTGCATAATGAAAGAGTATGGGAAAAAATAAATAACGAAATAGTAGCATCTTTATTATATTAATATAATATTATTCATATAATTATTGATTATAAATGTGTAAAATGAGGTGAGGTGGACCCATTCAATGGTATATGCAGACCATGGGAACCGAGAAACCAAAGGGTTAAAGTGCCTCTTGTTTTTAACAGCTCCCTGTGAACATGATGGCCTTGTTAAAAAACAAAGAACAAACTTACCCAATTAGCTATGAATTTATGGTCATTGTCATATAACTGTGGTTGCTCAAACAAAAAATGATATTTACCTAACATAATCACACCAGACACCACTGTGCAAAAGAACAGTGCTAAAGATAAATGTAATCTTCTCTCTCCCTCATGGCAATCCCACAGGAAAGACAAAATATTATACAGGTCTACATTTCTCTTGCTTGCCTGTGATTTTCAAGCACGCTGGCAATTTAAACAGAAGATATCTTCATGTGGCCACTTGCTGTTCATAAGACCTGGTTGTTTTACTCTCATCGTTTTATTTTTCTTGATGGCGCTGCCGTGTGGTTTTGCTATTTAGCAAAAAAGTGCTTTAGGGATGGTACTGACAAATGCCCTTTTGTAATTGGTCATTTATTTGCAAAAGTCTAATGTTTCCTTGTATAACAACATTATGACACTTTAAGGAGCATTTAATAGCTGAAATATATGCTTTCAGAAATGAACCTCACATCTCTAAGGGACTGAACACATTAAAGACAAACCCACAACAGTCATCAACATCACAACAGCGATTTAGTGGCAGCCAAGTTCTGGAGAGGCATTAATCTCCCTGGCTTTCTGTCTTAACCTCTCTTGAAGTTCTGCTACAAACTTTATTACCTTTACATTGTTCTTTCTTCAGTAAATCTCTGTTTGATCACTCTTGTTTGCTTCTTAAAATCTTCTCTATTTATTAAAGGAGCTATACCTAAAAAGAATGTAGATGTAGCTCAAAGTAATGCTCTAGAACAAACTAGTAACCATATAGAAATGGGATAAAAGCTACTGTAAAAGATCCCAGCAAGCTCCATTCACATTTTCTCAGCAAAAAAAAGTACAAATCTAGTTGATTTTATCATTGGAACTGTCTTTGATTAGGTGTGGAATGCTGTTATGTAAATCATGTGATTTCATTGTGGGTTCAGTATGTCTATGTGATGTACTGTTCTTTTTATTTTTCAATGAGAGTTTAAGTAAATGCAGAAGTTGAACAGATAATAAAATTTGCCCTTTGCTACTCACACAAACACATATACAAAGACACACATAAAGCATCTAATTCTTACCAACAGGTAAGGCAAGTTTCTTTAAAGTTATTAAAGAAACTGTTTTTTATTTTGTTTCTGAATAGTTATAAAGGTTCTGCTCCCAATAGTGATGTCACATTGTTGGGCTGAGCTTTTGTGGAAGATTGCATTTTAAGAAAAAATATATATATCTACAATGCAAACATTTTGAGGGTCATAAAATAGAATTTTTGCAAAAAAAAGTTTTTTGAAAATAAAGTGAAAATAACATGCTCTTGACAAGTTTTGTAATGTGTTATGCTGAAAGACTGTAAATCACGCTTATTGCTTTGTACCATAAATTATGGATTAAATTCTACCAAAAAACATTATGGATTTGAGAAACTTTCTACAGCACAAAGCCTGACTTTTTCATGGCCCATCACACAAACAGAGAGGTATAATGAAAAATGGGATTCAAATTAAAAACAAATGCATGCAGAACCCAGTGACCCCACCACCACCAATAGGACAATGTCTCAGACATCCCAAACAACAAAAGACCCATCAAAGCTCTTTTTTCTGTGAGTGCATCCATACTGTGTAACCTAATGTACTGCAGTCAGAAATTATATCATCCCTGTGGGTTTCTTCCACCCTCTGCCCAGCTGTGGGTGCTGTTATGTGGGTTTTGTGGGTTTTTGTTTTCTGTGTTGCCTTGCTGTCTATTAGTGTGGCTTGGATCAGCTTCAATTTCTAAGTTCTAGCTTGGTTATAATTATATTCTCAAAAAGAACAATGGAACTGGTTGGGTTAACATGGTGCATAGGTATAAATACACCATATGTGAGAAACAGCTGATGATAAATTCTTACATCACAAGGTCAGAATATAAAACATTTATACTTGTCTAAAATATAATGGCTTTGTATCTTTAGACTGTACCTTCGCTATGTTAATCCTGTTTAAAACTATTCATTCAGAATACGGACTGTTAGTACTGTTCTCCATGCAGCTGTCTCAAATGTTGTCTTAAATAGGGATGAAATTAGGGGTACAAATTTAAGTCTATACTTAGTGCTTAGTTTAAATGCTTACTTAAACTCGACTACAGCCCTTTGGTGTGACTAATTACTCGAGACTTTATGCGACTTTATGCTGTCACAAGAACCAATAAAAAAAAGGTCTCATTGCATGAAGAAAGTGTCTAAGAAAGTATGAACAGCAGTATGCAGCAGTATGACTTTTTTTATAACACATAAACATAAAATTGCAGCGGTACTTGCAGAATTTTCTGGATGGCAAGTTTAAATTCTAAACAACTGCTGTAAAAACAAGATACAAATGCTGCACCATCTACAGCACCTGAACAAATAGTAGCTGGATCTTCTTTCAGTTTACAGACAAACATTTCACCCTGACAGCTCAAATTCATTATTATAAACTCGTGAACTGGGTGCAAAATTATATAGACTTAACAATAAGCTGAATTTTGTGACGTCATAGCTCCACACCAGAATTTTGGGCCCATATTACTCGGCTTAGTAAGCAGCAACAAATGGTGATATCACAACTTAATAGCCATACCCTGTTGGTAATGATAAATCATGTTACCAACATGTTCATTCATGCTAACAATGCATAGCAACGGCATAGCAACAGTCTAGCAACCACCCGCGTACCTTAGCAACTGCATAGCAACATCCTTGCAACCACCCAAACAACCTTGCCACCGCATAGCAACACTCCAGCAACCACTTAGCAACAACATAGCAACACCCAAACTACCACAATGGGTACTTTAGCAACTTCATAACACCCTAACAGCCACCCTGGGTACCTTGGCAACAGCCTAGCAACCACGCAAAGTATCTTAGCACTTGCAAAGCAGCACACTAACAACCACCTAGCCATAACCACCCAGGGTACCCTAGCCACTACACTGCAAAGAGATTCATATTAAAACATGTTAACATCATGTTAAAATTTACTAGTATCATGTGAAAACGTGTCAGCATCATGTTAAAATTATTTATTGTCATGCTAAAATGTCCATGCTATTTAATTTAAAAAATGTGTTAGCATCATGCTAAAACAACATGCTAAAATCATGCTAGGTTATGTTAAAACATTAACAAACTTAAAAATGTTAAACTTGTTACCATCATGTTAGTAAATGTCAGACCTAAAGTATGAAGTCAAAAGTAAAGTCAAACCATACACTTTTCAGTCCAGGCTTTGTCAAGCCAATATTAAATTTGTCTATTTATTGAAATGCTGCTAATATATTACTTTGGAAACGTAACTAACTTGTGATTTGCATTGTCATTTGATATTTTATAGTAAACGAGAGAATTATGCTTTTGAACAAATTTTATGCTAAAATGTTAGGAGAGACAGACAGGCGGTAGAAAACGGTAAGTTGCATCAGGCAACATGATGCTAGCAGATTTTAACATGATGCTAACATGATTTACTAAATACTAAATTTTTTTATGATGCTGAGGATTCTAGGGTGCTCTAAACAGTTGCTAGGGCATGGCTGGACAGTTTCCATGATAAAAATTAAAGACTACTTGCCAGTTTGAGTCAAAGCAGGCCACCCACTTGTTACTACAATGTTCTGATGCCTCTCACCTTTTTTAAATGGAAGTCAATGGGGTGGTTGCTAAGGTACTGTAACTGGTTGCCAGGGTGTGGCTATGAAGTTGTAATGTCATCATTTGTTGCTGCTTGCTAGGCTGAGATGTGAGTCCAAGTCTCTATGACATTCTTATGCAGAGCTATGATGTCACAAAATTCAGCCCAATGTAAAGTGTGGGGAATCTTTCGCCTGATCGAAAATATTGCACACTGATCGCTTATAAAAGCCATGGCACACCTCTCCTCAGAAATAAAACATTGATTTGACCCCTCATGGGTCTATGACAAACTGTGCGGGACGAGTTATGTACCGAAGTTTCCTTTCAGGAACATGGGTGTGCTGCAGACTTACCAAGCTGACCTGCTGAGAGAGATGGATGAGAGCGGTAGCCTCACATCTGACATTGTGACCGAGCTCAGGAGCGCTGACTTCTCGCTGCGTGCCACAAAGGAGACCGCCCGTGCAATAGGGCGGTCTATAGCAGCTCTGGTGGCAGCCAAAAGGCATTTATGGCTGACCCTGTCACAGATGAAAGATCAGGACAGGCTCTTCCATTTGGACACCCCACTGGCACCTTCTGGCCTGTTCGGCGGTGCTGTTAACTCAGTAGTCAACAGGTTTCAGGAGGCCCGTAAGCAGTTGGAGGCATTTCAGTGGTTCCTCCCTCACCGCCCTCAACCTCTCATGGCTGTTAGACGGGAACAGCCTAGGCCATGTGCAAGCTCCCCTCACAGGGATGCTCAAAAACAGAGCATTGCATCCCGCTCACCCCCCTTAAGGGTACAGTTGCCGCGACGCTCAAGGTCGAAGTCCGGCAAACCAAAACAGGATCTGAGGACCATTTTGGTGTCTAAGAGGGCTTCAACCAAAAGGTCCTGATGGTTTCAGGTCAGGACCTCAGGGGGCAGCCCCATCTAGGGAGCAGCGGAAAACATCTCATCATACGATGCCCGCAACTCCTCAGTGCCCTCTGGAGGTCAGGCTGTTAACCCTGCCACTTCGGGTGCTTCAGGGCACAGCCGCCTTGAACAGTGGCACCCCCCACTGTCTGCCAATTTCAGTAAGCATGGGAAAAGCGCCACCTCTACGGATGGAGAAACTAGACAGAAGGCTCCATGCAGGGGTTCTCTTACAAGACACCGGTCTAGTCACTCCAGAAACACCAGAGGCCAGTCTCGAGAGACTGGTCCCCTTAAAAGACCATCTGGCAGCCTGGAAAGTACTGCCACACGTGTCTCAATGGGTCCTGCGCACAGTAGAGCTAGGTTACAGAATTCAGCTCTATCGTCACCCGCCTACTTTCGGCGGGGTTCTTCCCACAGTAGTGGATTCGGCGCAGACTCTGGTTATAGAGCAAGTATAACCAGCAGAAACCCTCCTAAAGAAGGAGGCCATCGAGGTGGTCCCTCCTCAGCAGAAGGAGTTACTACATTGGCACTACTTCATTGTCCCCAAGAAGGATGGAGGGTTGCATCCTGTTTTAGATCTGCGTCTTCTGAACTGCTGAGACATGCAACTGAAGTTTAAGATGCTTACTATGAAACAGATCATGTCTCAAATCAGGTCAGAGGACTGGTTTGTGATGATAGTTCTAAAAGATGTGTATTTTTACATTCCCAACCTTCCTCAACACAGGAAGTTCCTGAGGTTTGCTTTCAGGGGCGAAGCTTACCAATATTGGGTGCTTCCGTTCGGCCTAGCACTCTCACCCCACACTTTCACAAAAGTTGTGGATGCAACTCTGGCTCCTCTGCAAAACCAGGGAATCCGCATACTCAATTATATAGACGATTGGTTGATATTAGCTCACTCAGAGCAGGTGGTAGTTCAGCATCGTGTTATTCTCAACCACATAAAACAGTTGGGGTTCAGACTGAACACAGAGAAAAGTTTGCTTTTACAAGTTGGCGCACCAGATCCTTGTGTGGTCCCAAGGAAAGCTCCTCTCGCTGAGAGCAGCTTATATCCCTGGTTGTCTCAATGTAGGAGAAGACATCCTGTCGAGGCAGGGGCCGAGGCCCGAGGAGTGTATGCTTCACCCCGAGGTGGTGGAGCAGATATGGAAAGTCTTTGGGCAAGCCCAAGTGGACCTCTTTGCCTCTCGAGAGACAGCGCAATGTCCCCTTTGGTTCTCTCTGGTTCATCCAGCTCCTCTGGGACTGGATGCCATGGTACAGACTTGGCCGAGGCTTCGTCTGTATGCTTTTCCCCCCGATCGCTCTGCTCCCAGGGGTTCTGGAGAGAGTCTGCCCAGACACGGTATCTGTGCTCTTAGTGGCCCTGTTCTGGCCGAACCAAGCCTGGTTCTAGGATCTTGTGGCTCTCCTGGATGGCTCGCCTTGAGAGATCCCCTTAAGGGGGGACCTTCTATCTCAGGCAGGGGGCGCTATCTTCACTTCCTGTGCAGAGACTGCCAGCTGGAACCAGTTAACTGTGCCATTAACACATTTCTGGAGTTCTTGCAGGCATGGTTCTCTGCGGGACTGGCTCACTCCACCATAAAGGTCTATGTGGCGGCTATATTGGCCTACTATGCTTCTGTTGGTGCTTACACAGTGGGCAGATACTCCCTGGTTACACGTTTCCTCCAAGGTGCACTAAGGCTGAGTAGGCCCGGTTTGGCCAAAGCCTTTCTCTACCCAACACCGGGTTATGTCTCCAAGGTTCCCTCTACTGTACTACAGTATGGCCGATCGTACTGCAGGCCTTCTGTCGTCCTCCCTTTCGGGAGATTGACCAGCAGAAGCTTAAATGTGTGTGTCCAGTGTTCGTCCACAGAGCTGGATTTCAGATGCTATTCGCGTTGCTTATGAGTCCGCTGGTATTCCCCCACCTAAGGGGACCAAGGCTCACTCTACCCAGGGTATGGCAGCTTCTAAGGCCTTTTATGCAGGTGTCCCAGGCACATGTGATTTTAAGCTTCCTGGTCGTGACGTCACCCCGTCTGTGACGTATCGCCCCCCCGATTGGATGGATTTCACACGTGATTCAGAGTGCATAAATGCTGGAGGCATTCCCAAAGCATTCTGATGCAGCGTCTCGTTCCCTTCAGAGAACCTGGATTACATACGTAACATGAGACATTTTGTCCAGTACAAGAAGAAGGAATATGCAGGAAAGTAATAGCAAAATTTGAAACAGTCTAAAATGCTTCACCTCACAATTTGCCGGTCACTTGACTTCCCAGCCAGTCAAAACACGTAACTGTTAGATAACAACAATGTATTCTGGTGACCAAACTTTCGTTGTGAAAACGTAACTAGTTACAACTAGTTGCAACAGGAAAAGTGAAAGTCCAACATCCGTTGCCACAACATAGGTTTGTAGCGTTGCATGGTATAATCCTGACCTTGTGACAACGTTGTGCTGTGGTAGTCATTTGGTCATGTTTATTTTGTATTTTCAGATTTGTTTTGCACTTTTTAAGGGCGGACATGCAGTAGTCTGACTATATATGTATATGTATTGCCCCAAACTAATTTAAAATGTAAATGAAGACAATACATTTTCCTTTAAATTTATATAACACTAAATAATTACAGAGGAATAAATATGACACTTTAACTATAAGGTAAATAATGTCAATTATTTCTGAGGTTTAAATGTGTTAACCTATGTTTATTACCTGATTTATAAATGATGTATAACTGATTTTCAAACATTCATCATCAGATATGTGAACACATATTTTCCTTTTGGCCTTTTTGGGCTTTACCCTGTAATTGCTGCTTGCAATGGCAACCTATGGAACCGTATGTGAAAAGTTGTGAAATTTGGCACACAGACACAGTGCAAAAGTTTGTTACATTTATGCTCATAACTTCTAAACTATGAGTTCTAAAAACAAATGTTTTTTCAAGTAAAAACCTACTTTTCAAGAAAACCTACTTTTTAAAATTCCACTTATTATGTTTGTCCGATTTGCATGAAATTTGGTATGTAGAATCTAGTGACACTCAAACAAACACTGTCAAACTGTGGTCATGGTCCATGAGCCATGGGGTAAGACACCACTTGAACACTTGGAACAACACAGCGTTTAACTGGCATCTTACTGCTATCACATGTGTGTAACAAGGCCTTCAGATTCACTCTCTCCACCAAAGTATTCTCTTCAGTCTGTTGCACAATGTTGTAGTGGATTAATCCCAAACAAAGACGATGTTGCTATAATGTGGATCTGTCAGGAGGACTGTTTCCGCTTCTCTGCGACTGAACGACCGTGGGCAGAGCCAGCAATGCAATGATGTAATGAGGTTACCTAAACTCATTGGTACGGAAGGCGGATCTATGTGCCTTCCAGAAGCTTGCGTTCTGCTAGTGAGCAGCGCCTAGTGGTGCCACACCACAGAGGCAAAAAATCATGAAAAAGGCACGAACCTTCTCCTGGACTGTTCCCTCCTGGTGGAATGACCTTCCAGTCTCAAGAACAGCTTGAGAACAGCTGATTCACTATCCATCTTCAAAAAAAGACTAAAAACACATCTTTTTCGACAGCACCTGCTCAATTAATAGCACTTATCCTACTTCTAACACCTCTTTCTCTCTTTCCTTCTTTCTTTCTTTCCGTTTATAAAAACAATTGGGGAGGATAATTGCACTTGTAAATTACTCTATGTTAGGCTAGAGAAACTGGCACTACACTTCCATACTGTTGCCTTTTTGTCGTTGATTTACTGTTTCTATTGTTCTTTCATTTGTAAGTCGCTTTGGATAAAAGCGTCTGCTAAATGCCTAAATGTAAATGTATTCTGGCAATTTCACTGTACTAATTAGTCTCCTGAAATAAAACCAGATTATTTAATTATTTTTTTAACACTATAAACTCTGTATTTAACAATGATTAAACATTAAGAAAATCCTGAAAATAATCATTAATTTGATCCTAATTAGGATGCTCTACTTTCTTGAATATATTCCTACTTGAAAGTACTACAAATACTACTTGACTTCTGCTTTCTGTATATAACTTGCAGGTACGAATAATAATATTACCACAAGTGAATTTTTCACCACGTTTGCTTGTCTAACTAGAACATTCTGGGGAAAATGGCACAATGTTTAAAGATGGTCCTGTGGTTTATTAAACTCAGAGTGTTGTACTGCCCTCTTGTGTTTCCTTTAAAACGGTTCGCTTTACGCGAGGTTACAATTATTTTCTTAAGTGAGGGTTTAAGGTAAAATTACAGTGAAGTGTAATGTACAAATATAAAGGGTTCTGAAAACAAGGAAAACAGGCAGATCTTGAATGTACCATATCAGAAGAATAACAGGAAACACGCCGTTGGCAGTTTCCTGGAAAATTATGCTCGAATTGGACCACATTCGCCACTGGCAACACAAAGATAAACCTTATCTGAGAAAGTAAATGAGCTTCCTGCATTTATAATTTGGATGTTTGGATTGTGAATTGTGAAACTACAGTATATTTGAATCTTTTTTTAAACGAAACACATCACTCATACATTGAACCAACTGTGTTACAGTATATTAATTTACATTTTGTCCTGCTTCATACGAGGCCATATTAAAGAGGTTTACAGCAAATATTTAGCATTGCTTTTCATAGTTACTTAATTATAAATATATATTATATAAATATAATTATAATACATTTACAAGAAATGTAAACTATAATCATAATTGGCATAACAATTATTTTCTTAAGTTGAATAACAGTATCATTCGTCTTCTGCAAAACGTAGTTGTTAAATGACCTCAATATTTTTCGTATTTAATTCGGCGAGTAGCATCCAATAATCATATCCAAATCTGGAACATACTGACCCACTGACAGCATGTTGATAAAGCTTTTCTGAGAAGGTTAAACTAACTTCCCCTTTGTGAAAAACAGTACTTTGATTTTTGGGTCATTGAGCAATTGCGCAGTGAAACATTACGATGCATACCACTACTACTTATTTTTATTTTTCTATTATTTGATCTTATATGCTACCTGTTTTATATAACATTATTTTAAACAATTGAGCTTTCCTTACAGAACAGGCAACAAATACCTAAGCAAACAAATAGCCGTTCCTAGGTTCTTTATGCAAAAATAAGATGCTGTCTCTTTAAATGAGTGAATAGCGGGTTTCAGTGGTGCAACGAGAGACAAGAGAACAGGGAAGTTGTAGCGTTCACGCGCACGAAGAGACATTGCCATCCTGCACTATGAGCATCAAATTGTATTACACCACCGTTACAGCATCAAGGGAGGTGAGAATAAATCTGTTGTCATGTCGACTCAGAATGTACACTTAGCATCTGAACACTGAATGGTTAAATGTATGTAAAAATGAAGGATTAGACTTCAGGACACACCCAACTTTTCTGTTAATTTCACATCCAGCCAGATTTAAACGCTGGAGCGTAACATGAACGCTCATAAAAGCATTAGTGAGACGTTATTTTAGCAAGTCACGTTTTTAAATTGATTGCAACGCGTAATTTTACTCTTGAATCGCAGGTTAAGGGATGAGCCGCCGAGAGAAAACAAACTCGCTTTGCATTGAGAGCGGAAGTCATATTGTCCTTCTGTGCCATTTCCTCTGTTAAAATAAATGTAATTGCTTTTAGACTAATGAAAGTCTGAATACAAGATGTTTTCGCATAAGCGCTCATTAGATCTGACGCGTAAATAAAATCAACTGATCTAAAACTAGTACACGTCATAACTGCAAATGAGATCAGCAACATGTTGCTGCGGTTGCATTGCTGCTTTGGATCTGCGGATCTGTTCCTAATAAAGAAATGCGTTTTGATCTACGACTTTTCTATTTGGCCTACAAATCATGGGATGAGCAGAATTTTTAAAATAAGTTTTTATACGTTTTTTACTTACTTACACTATTGGCTTTTAAAGTCAAAGTACACCTTTGGCATTTCCCACAATAATACAATATTGCATCATATATGCATTTGTATTATAAATGATAAATGTGTATATTACATACATTATTACATGCAATAATTCTATATGGCTAAGGCAAGTCAGCTTCCTCCAAAATGTTTTCACATGATTATAGGACTTTTCAAGCAGTTCTATAAAAGGTCGGGTCAAGGTTTAGTCACAAATGCCATTATTTTGTTAATATTAGGCTTAAGCATTATTCCTCATCCTTTCTTGTAAATCTCAATGGTTTATACTTTTCCTTTTGAACGAATCGTTGTATTTAAAGCCAAATTAAAGTAACTGAAGTAGTGGTTTGGAAAATCTAAAAAAAGTCTAGACTTTGAAAAAGTCTATTATTTAGTAATATATTGAGTATATAACAAATAGGACTTAAGTGGAAAGCTTTGTTAAACTTGAGGAAACTTTGTTAAACACAATTTTTGTGTAACTTTCCACAAAACCTTTATGTTCTTATAAATGGCTCAGAGACTAATATTACTTATGTAAATCCTGTTGCTTGACTTTAGAGTTTTGTTTGTTCATCAGGTCAAGTCTCAGCAGGCGGAGGTTATGCGTATTTTGGACAGTAAGAGCATCCAGTATGAGTTAATTGACATTGCGGTGGGCTGTGAAGTTCGGGATGAGATGAGGAGTAAATCAGGGAACCCTGCGGCAATCCCACCTCAGATATTCAATGAAGATCAGTACTGTGGGGTAAGGAGGACTGGCAGGATGGTGTTTTGGGGTTTTAGTTTAAAACTTTAAATAGACTTTGAAGACAGTTTAACCAAAAATATAAGAATGACACTATTAGTTACCTGTGTCATTTTAAACACATGAAACAGCATTTTTCTTCCATGGAAACCGTAAGGTACAGTGATGGTAAACCATGACACAAGCAGAAAACTATTATAATACGATGGTACTATTTGGTACTTTTTTTATTAATCAAAGTGTTCTTTTGAAAAACATCCTGGGCATTCTTTTTTAAATTATGAAAATAAATGGGGATGGGGCTGCGGACGCTTCAAAGAAGGAGCAAAATACTATTAAGCAGTATTTACAAAGCAATTATAAAAATACAATAGCTCTGTGTGAGAAACAAACTAATGTTTAAGCTTTTGTTTCCTGAAATTTTTGCCCTCTTAAATCTCATTCTCATTCTGCGTGTTTAAACTGATGCATCATGTTCAGATGCAAAACATGAGAACATGATTCTGCCAAAATTGGTACAATGAGTCAGTGTACCATTTTCATAATAAAAATTTCATTTAGAAATGTTCTCTGCCTGAAGTTTCACTTCCTCTGAATTGTATGAAGTACCTTCTTTGAACAGCGATCTTCCCAATTTCACTGTTATTTCATGGAAAATAGCACCTGGGTGTTTTGAATGAAATTAGACGTGTAAATCCATAGTTCACTTAAATTTAAATTTACTCACCGTCATGTCATTACAAACCTGTATGACTTTCTCTTCTGTGGGACACAAAAGAAGATATTTCCCTTCAATATGTTCTTTCTGTTTGAGTTGTTTTAAATTTTAAACGATGCCTTATACACAATATGTCCAGGAAATATGCAAGAAGCTTATTCACTATAAAATTTAAATATTAAGTTAAATATTTAAATATAAATATTAATTTTACATTTTATTAAAACTAATACCATGCGTTTATTTGTTTTCTCTTCATTCAGAACTATGAAATGTTTTCAGAGGCAGTGGAGGCAGACACAGTGAAGCAGTTCCTGAAGATTGCATGAGAGCAAAACCTGGTAGCATCCAGCACCCTCTTCCTTTCCTCACTCCATGTTCACATTATGAATGGGAGGCAGCCTGTCCCTCTCTGCTCTGCCAGCGGTACCTGCCTTCCTATGTATTGATGCCATGCCACATGCCAAACACAATCAACAAAAAAGCACATTGTTTGCGCTCAAGGGTCACATATTTTCTTTTGTGCGTTTGTTTTGATTATCCTGTTGTTTTCCTCTTGTGTGTTCTCTTTGGTTCTGATGCATAAATGCCACTAATTTGTATTAATCTTGTTTGGATCTAAGCACTTGGATGTAATTAGGTCAACTAATCTGGACCACAACCTCATGCTTATTGCAGACTGAACTAATCTACAGTCCAAGAAATACAAGAATGGTTTTGTGTCCAACAAACAATTAACAGTAATGTAATCAGTTTGCCAATATGTGTTGATGTTTTGATGACCTTCAGAATAATCTCAGAATACTAATTAATAGTTTGGAAATGGTTAATGATCCGTGGTCTTAGATTAATAGTGCTTAAACACCAGCCCAGCATTTCCAACATGATTTTAACCAATTGTATGGGATTTTAGATCAAGCACACTGCATTATATTGTTTCCTTTAGCAGTGTTTAAGCCACGAGGTATGCTGTTGGATTTCCATTTAACATTCCCAAATTCAGGAATTGAGTTCTGTTACATTGAACTGTGCCTGTACAAATGTGTTTTCCATATGGACATATTCCTCTGTTCTCTCATGTAAAAAGAAATGGCTGTGTGTCGCTAAAGTCATGGTTTGTGAATATGAGCCAGACATGTTCTTGACAGGTTTTGAGAGATTCACAAACCTATTGGAGAAACAGAGGAACTCTGCTAAACTGATACAGTTCACAATGTAGGCAATTAACTCCAGTACATTAATGTTAACCCACAAAACTTTACCTCTTTATTCTTGTAATGCATTAATTGTTGGTGTTTCATGAGTTTATCAGGAGCTCAGTAGCTAAATCACTCCATAAAGAAAAGTTGACATGTATACATCAGCATTGAGCTCTGACACATTATGTTGCTCATATTGGTACTTAATGTATGCGCTTGACACAGTCTTACAATCTTGAGTCCTACAGCTTGCCTATTGATTTAATCTGACATCTGTAATGTTTGCTGCTCCCAGTCTTAAAGTCCTTTAACTCTAGTGTCAGATTTACAATAATAAAGCCGCTATTGATTAAGTTGAAGAACGTGGGATGTGAGACAGACAACTGGTTCTTGAATTTGTTGTTTGTAATAGTTCTTGTGGTCTCTCTTTTTTGTACTGCTTTGCTTTTGGACCAATGCCTTTTTTTGGCCAAAAAACAAAAAAAAAATAATTGGGGAAACAAATGCTGTTGTCTTCCAAGAAGATGGTGAAATTGTGATGTATGGGACAAATAAAAGTGCAAAATGATTGAATTCTGTTTTATGTGCAATGCTTATTACTATAGAACATTTTACACATTTCCATGCTCTTAAAAGCATTTTCAAAGCATTCTGCGTGGGATAACGAATTTTTCCTGTGGTGGCTTAAAATGATCAAATTTATGACATATCTGCATTTTACTTTAACTCAAATTGTTAAGCTGATTGTATAAGTTTTAATGCAGTATTTTGTATTATTTAATGGTCTCAGATTTTAGTTCCCCAGTATAGATATTGTCAGATCCAGTGTAAACAACAACAACATAAATGCTGTAACATTAATAAGATTATTTAACTTATGTCTTAACTTAATAATATTATGCAGGTCATTTTTAAACTAAGATGTAGTTATTTAAATTCAAATACATTTACTCCCCTTCACCCCAAACATTAAAACAACTTCACAGATCATTCACGGTAAACATACTGAATCTTGCCTCTTGGTGTCGCTGTTGGGCAGCATATTTCAGGGCTGGCGACTTTTAGACCACTTTAGCGACATTTTTAAAATACAACTTTTTATTAAAATTTTTATTAAAATACAACTTATAATGAAAAATACAAATTTGCAATATTACCAGATATTGTTTACTGTGTTGTACATGTTTGTTGTAATTGTTCTGTTTTCTGTGTTTTATTTATCTTTATTGATCTTTTTTATTATTTTAAGCTGCTTTGAAGCAATGCAACATTGTATAAAGTGCTTTTAAAAAAAGTTTAAATTTAAATTTCAGGGAAACAAATATCTGCTTTGAGCTTTAGTACAGAGCATGAATGTGCATGAAGAGAGAGTTCTGAGGGGTTCAGATATGTGATGCAGTTTGTTAAGTTCTAGAGATCAACAAAGTTAGCTAAAGTGATATTCAGAGTCTGTCTCAGAGGGATTGAGCCAGAAGCTCAATAGAACAATTTAAAAATCTGTTGGTAAACGTGTTCATAACCATGATGGTGAATGCAGCTGCCCTGCTAAACGCTATTTTATTACCAAATGAAATGAAACATGTCAGAGAAGACACTCTCTCAACCTTCTCTTCAACCCTTATCAGCCTGACAAAAAAACAACAACCTTTTTCCCACACTATGCAAAGTTGACACTTTTCAGACAATTATTAATAATGTTCATTGAGGGGTAACAGTACAAAAGGAAGCCCACCCACTACTATATAGACCATCTGATAATCAATTTTATTAAATTAACACCAAGTGACAAGTAAAAGGAAAAAATGCTGTTTGATAATAGTAGATATGTTTTTGAAATGGGTGAAAGTTTTTCCTACATCAAAGCAAGACAGCATTTTCTAGTTGTTTGGTGCCTTAAGTGCCTCCTTGAGGGCATAGTTAGGCCTCCTCTTTTTGGAAAGTCATTAAGTTGAGTCCTCCGACTTCTAAGTTGTGCTAGGTTGTTAGGCTCTGTTGAGCTTTCTTTGGCTGCTGCTTTTGAGCATTGCTAGGCCTCTTCACAGTGTAGAGAGTTGTCTTTGAGGCTTCTCTTTTTACGCTCTGTTTACGATTCCGTGTTGTTAAGCTTTCTGTGAGCCTTCTTGGAAGGTTACCTGAATATAGAAAATAGCCAGGCCTCCTCTAGTTCAGTCTAGTTTCCTCTGCAACTGAACAACCGTGGGTGGAGCCAACGATTTGATGATGTAAAAGTAGGTATTGTTATCTTGCTTTGGGGTTACTTTTTCCAGGGACTGATTATATAAATTCTTTTGTTATTGATAAGGAGGATGTTTTAAGCTATAAAATTTGCAGGATGTATTAATGATTGATACAAATACAGTAGAACAATAACTTCTGTCACTAGGTTGTTTAATCAACAATCTGCCTCAACTGTCTCATTTTGTTAGCACAACAGATAACTTTGAAAACCTTAATAGTGCAACAGAAAATATTAACATAAACATTTTTGTTGTTATGCTGCAGATAGGGGCAGATACACTATGTCAGTTTAAATCTAGATTTAAACTGACTAGATTTAAGCCATAATTAAAGCAACAATATACAATTTATTACATTTTGTTAATTTAACAAAGTTGTTAAATTGTTAAGTAAACAAATGTCTAAAGGGTTAACTCTGTGCAAACAAAGTTTATTCCACAGTAAAGATCAGCTCAGCTTTTCAACTTAATCAAGTTCTGCATGTGCCCATCCACACACATATAAACTAAATAAATATTGTATTGTAAAATATTGTATAACTAGATAGTAAAGTGTGAGGACAAATTTTATGTTGGCTTGATAAAGCCTGGTCTGAAAAGTGTATAATGATTTGAAATATGTTAGGTCTGACAGTTTCTAACACAATGGTAAAAAGTTTTAGCATGTTTTAGTATTTTAACATTTTAACATATTCTAACATGATATTTTTTGATGATATTATATATGTTGATATGTTTTAGCATGATGCTAGCATGTGTTCGCATCAATTAGCATGATACTAGCATGCTTTAGCAATATGCTAGCACATTCTAGCATCAATTAGCATGAAGTAAATGGGATGGTTGCTAGGGTACTGTAACTGGTTGCTAGGGCATGGCTATGAACATGAAGTGTGATCATTTATTGCTGCTTGCTAAGCCGAGTGATATAAGTCAACCCCCAAGTCTCTACAACATTCTGATGCTAGGCTATGACGTCACAAAGATCTTTCCAATGTTAAGTCTATAGGATGTTTTCTATGAAAGTTTATGGGGCGGTTGCTAGGGTACTGTAACTGGTTGCTACGGTATGGCTATGAAATTGTAATGTCATCATGCTGCTTGCTAGGCTGATCGATATGAGCCCATCCCCAAGTCTCTACCACATTCTGATGCAGAGCTGTGATGTCAAAAAATTCAGCCCAGTGTTAAGTGTTAATTTTTCAACCCCTAAAAACACTGTACACTTGATTGCTTATAAAAGTCATAGCACACCTCTCCTCAAAAAGTTGATTTGACCCCTCATTCATGGGTCTGTGACAAACTATGCGGGACGAGTTATGTACCAAAATTTTGTCTAAAAAAAGAAGCAAGCACTAATAAGCTCAAAATAGAATAGTTGGCTTTTTCAAGCTAACATAACTATCTCAAATATTAATATGGATAGTCAAAGCAAAGTTTTAAATGCTAATTCAGCTTTCCATATAGGGAGGTGAGGTGACTTGTGGAGTCTACAGAACCTCAGAACTTACACAGCAGTCTCAGGATAGCAAAGCCAGGAGATGGGCGGACTAATCTTATTCAAATTCAAAACCCATGAATTTGTAACCTAACAAAAAAGACATGATCAGCTAACAATTGAAAGTGAAAGTGACATGTTTTTGTCAGATATGGTAACCCATACCTGAAATGTGACCTCTGCATTTAACCCATCACTGGTGAGAAATGAACACACACTGCAAGTCATGAACACACACACACTGGAGCAGTGTGCAGCTATCACAGCAATCGGGGGTTTGGTGTCTTGCTCAAGGGCACTTCAGTTGCTACCTGCTGGCAGCAACCAGCAACCTGACTTACTAACCAGTAGACCACAACTGGCCCAATTGCAGACTTTAACCATCAACTATAAACAACAAAACATTTGACACTGATCTGATGCATTTACTCTGCTGTCCAGAGACTGCTGTGATCTAAGGCTTGTGATTCTGCAGTTGCTGCAGTTATTGTTGGACTTGTGTGAACTTGGTACAGTCTAGTATCCCAAAATACATTCCCTGCAATATAAGAGAAAACCCACAATATGTTTGAAATACTATTGTTGTTATGTCTTAAGAGTTGTTTAGGTGAGAATACTGTTGTTTAAACTTTAAATCTGTGGTCTATTTATAAAAATAGTGTTTTTGTACTTTTGACAGATTTTCTTTTCCTGGACTTTGTTTCCAATTGTACAAACTTGTACTTGTCTAATAAATGGTTGTTTTACATCATATTTACTATATTGTAAATATAAAAACAATTAAGATGATCAGAGTAGGCAGGTGTTGCATAATTCAGTACTGTTTAAAACGAAAACAAAAGCCGTTATTTTTCAACACATCGAGCTGCGTAAACTACTTTTGTGAGGAAACAGCGTATCATTTAATGACTCGACGGCCTGTCCGCGTATATTTAAACGGTTTTACATTTTTTTTTTTACAACAAGCCATGGGAACTGTATGTAGGTTTTACTGTGATCAAGATGCTATTTTATAAGAGAAGACAGTAGAGAATGTCGCGACATTTATTCTATTAATATTCTATTCTGCTGTTTCATTTGCGCAATACACAACACTTTGGCGTTTTGTTGTATTTGTTATTGTTTTTTTATAAATAAACATGATTTTGAGTCCCCAGGACTTGTCAAACACGTTTGCGTTCTTGGAATTAAGAAGCAGTTTTAGTAACTTCTACTATACGCTAGTGTACTATCACTTTCCAAACGAGGGCGCTGCCCGTTACCGGAAATACAAAGTACGCCATACCAGAAGTTCTGAGTGAAGATCGGCCCTGAGTTCGAGGAAGGTAATCATGTTTATTTATAAAAAACAATAACAAATACAGCAAAACGTCAAAGTGTTGTGTATTATGAATATAAATCAATGCATGACTAGATGCCAGAGGAGGTTAGTTATGAGCGGTTTAACATATAGTATAGCATGTATAGTTATGTTATTTTAATTATGTGTTTGGGTGCAGTTGTGTTGCAGTTTAACGAGTTTTGGATTAATTTATCAGTATTCGATATTTAGGGTTAAATTTTAGAGTTTTGAAATGAATCAAAGAGAATGTTGTCGTGTAGGTGTGTTTACAGGGACAGTTTACTTTTAAAAGACGTTGAGTTAGTTAGCTAGCTAGCTAGCTAGCTCGCTTAGCATTCAGCTGATCTGAAATCAGTAACTGCTGTGACAGTAATGTGGCACATGTTGTCTTTGTTTTGTGTATATCGGGAACAAAGTAGCCCTTGTGTTATGTAACGTTAGCCCGCTCTGTATATGTATATTACATGATTTTATTTAGTTTTACATAAACTCTCGCCTTTCCAAATAACCACACTAATGTCACTTTAGTCTTTTACTGATAATTCAGGTTTAATTAAACTGTGTTATGTAAAACGTTATTTATTTACTTGTGACACGAGTAAGCAGATTGCCAGCAAATTGAGTAAATACATTGTCATTAAATTTGTATGTTGTCTGTCTTTAAGAGTGTTACTTGTACAGAGTTTTTTGTTAGTTAACTTTTATCTCACATATTACTTGCCTTACATAATATGCACTGCAGTCTGTAGGCATTAGCTTTAAAGTGCACATGATCTGGGTTGTTTAATGTCATGTCATGTTATCTGGTTATCTAATCATCACTGTGCAGGATGTAAGGTGACATTGAACACTTTCCTATAATCTAAAGTCAAAATCGTAACACAGTCAGAATGAAAAAAATGTAGGTAAGGTTTGTATGTGATTACTGACAGCAATTCAACTTCTTATTTTGTGTTTTGATGAAATGTTTTTGTCACACCAGCATTTTCAGGCACTGACAGATTTCCTGCTCTAGTTTCCCCGGCTTTTCTCCCGAGATCCATCAAGGGCCAGTGGAATACCCAGCAGTCATGTCGTCAGAGCAGCGCGCCCCACCAAAAGACTTCAACAGCCTGATCCAGACATGCAGCTCCAACATTCAAAAGGTCACACAGAACAGTAAGTTTGCAGAGATGGATGTGCGTGTAACGTGTAGATCAGAAAGTTATAGCTTGTAGAAATTAAAGACAGGGTGGGGGATTTTTTTTTCCAGAAACATTTTGTTATGCTGGTTGAAAATCAGCAAGAAGGCACTGAAGCCTGAAAAGAAGGCACAGGATCATAAAATTGTTATCTTATCATTGATAGAATGTCATACATGTCAAACTACTGTATGAATGTTGACAGCTCATACCCTGCTTTAAGGTATGCGAAAAATGTGAAATGCTCAGCCAAAGCGATGTGAAGGCGTCCTCCAAAAACAGGGAGACCACTTAGATTCACTTATAGATCCACTTCTGGCCTTCCAAACTCCTCCACTCCCCATAAGGGACCCCCTCCCTCGAGAGCATGTTTGCTTCGTCTTCAAGCAGCCGGGGGTGTGGACTGCTCTGAGATGAGCAGCAGGCCTGCTGCCGTTTTGGAGAGAGTCCGGAAGCTCACGTTACCCTACACCTTAATGGTTTTTGTGCAACACTACGGACGTGTTTTTATGATATTGATTCTTTAGCTGAGGGAGAACTTTTCAGGGTCAGAAAAACACTCTCAGCTTGAGATGGCAAGCTCCTGCCCAGAAGCCAGATGCCGGGAACACCCACCCTAAACCCCCTCAACCAGCGGGGCCACGCAGGGTGGAGTCCTAAGAGGAGAACATCTGAGGCTGCTTATTGCATATGCTGGGAGTGAGCTGAGAGTGGACGGCAACCCAAATAGCATATTGCCATTAGGACGTGAACACTTAACCAACATAGACTGTGGAACCGTGCTTGAGAAGGAGAAGGAAAAATCTCTTGTGAGAATGTTTGTGTTTGTTGCAATTTGCACACAAACAGTTGGAACCAAAACTCTGTTGGTACCTGAGAAAAGATGGACAAGACCGTGGCATGGATGTGTTCTTATTGGGACGTCCCATTCCTTAACAAGCTTTCATGCACATCCAGGAAAAATAGAGCCAATCTCGTCTGAGCAGCAGCGTGAAGGAGAAAGATTCGGAGGCATTGCCATCATGCAGCGCATTATATACTCCAGCAGCACTGTCAGCATTTGAATGACCAGTCATTTCACTGGAGTTGTTCAAGACGACTTCAGGGGATTCTGGAGAAAGGGATTCTCCATAGCACCAGCTACTTATTTTCTTATTTTTCATTTCTTAGTGAAATTGACCCACAGTATTCCTTTTTCTCTTCTGTGATGAAAGACCTAAGTTGAGTTTGCAGAGGTTGTTTTGGTTCTGACTTTGCGTTTTCTTCTTCAGCGGCTCAAATCAAGAGCATGGTAAACCAACTGGGAACAAAACAAGACACCAGTGACCTGCGGGAAAGACTGTGAGTCTGTGTGTTTCGCTCTTAATTCATTTTTGGCTGTGTATTTCCTGCCCTGTGCTTTTGTATTCTAAATATGTCTGATTTGTTTATAGTCAGCAGGTGCAACACTACACAAACCAGCTGGCAAAAGAGACCAACAAACACCTGAAAGAACTCGGCTCTATCTCTCTACCTGTCTCCCTGTCTGAACAGGTGTGTGTCGGCACATTTATGGGTGTCATCAATTAGACAGTTGCACAGGCTTTTTTTAAGGTGTTCACATTGACTGAAAGTCTTGATACTTGTGTCATAACTATATTTATACATGACCAGCCAATATCTTAAGCACTCGTTAATGGCTGCAGTTGTGCTTGATTAATTGTTTATTGTGTGTAGATTATTAATAGACTCATATAAAAACTATAATGTAATACAAAAAGTATGGACGTGATCTCAGACTATCCTATATTTTAGCTTCAAGCCTCTTAATAGTAGCCATCTTTTGGCTAGATTACAGCTTTGGTCAACTTCGGGAGGTTCCTCCTGCATTTTTAAACCATATTAACGGAGTTCCTGTTTTTATTAGGCACTTGTTTACTGCTTTTCTTCACGGTCTAACTCTTCCATTCCAAGAAATAAAAAATACAAAGGTTCTAATCTTTTGATCAAAAAGTATAATAGCTGAACCTTTTTAGAAACTTTATTTACAGAATTATCTATTACACATCTAATTTTCTGACCTACAGAGAAATGTGTTTAAGTATAAAAAGATTGTTTGGGGAAAAATGTGTTTGATTGTTTTGAGGAAGTTTTAAAATTCTCTAGATGTGCTGTATGAATTGTATTAAAATGTAAATGATTGATTTAAACAGAGACAGCAAAAAATCCAGAAGGACCGGCTGATGAACGATTTCTCAGCTGCGCTCAACAACTTCCAGGCAGTTCAGCGTCGAGCCGCAGAAAAGGAGAAGGAATCAGTGGCCAGAGCTCGAGCAGGCTCCCGCCTCTCAGTAAGATAGATTTATGGATCCTCAGAAATAACTTACTGCAAAATCACTCTGTTTCAAACCCTCCCTGTCCACTGTTTACCTAAGTAGGTGACTGATTTAAAATACTCTTCATGTGCAACAACATAAAAGATCATTTACATGACACTCTGCATATAAACTTTATAAAAAACTCACATTAGACATTAAACATTCAACTTTAAACATTTAACTTTAAGACATTAAACTTTTTAAAGACTCACAGCTAACTTTGAAACTGTTAGAGTTTGATGTCTGTGTGGACTCCATACTCCTGTAAACCCAAATATTAAACAGCATGCACATCAGCAAGCAACTTTAACAAGATGAAACCATTATACAGGGAGTGCAGAATTATTAAGCAAATGAGTATTTTGACCACATCATCCTCTTTATGCATGTTGTCTTACTCCAAGCTGTATAGGCTCGAAAGCCTACTACCAATTAAGCATATTAGGTGATGTGC
>JAZGTK010000231.1:0-81505 GCA_036877625.1 Ambastaia sidthimunki
GTTTATCAATCAGTCTGATATGGGCCGTGATGTTGTGATGTCAGACAAAATACATAAACATATTTTTTAGGAATCACTGCACATTGTGATTTCTTAACATTTATTAATGTACATGTAGAAAAAAACTTTACATATCTAAATATGCCTTTGAGTTTATGTGGCGCTCTGAGACTAATCTCCAAAAACAATAATGAAACCTCATATAGAAAAAACATCAGAGTCATAACTAAATAAAACCATGGAAAAAGAATGGTAAATTCAACAAAACAAAAAAACAAGTCCCACAAGAGACACAATGGCCACTGTTTTCACAGAAAACACCTGAATACGTTTGGCCTTGATAGTGGTTTTGTAGCCCAGGTTAAGCTCAGTCGAGCCCTGATACAGCAGGACAGACGTGACTTTGTGGTTGCTCGCTGAACTGAGCGTCTGACAGCATGAGATCAAATGATACCATCAACACGAATATAAATCACTAATAATTCTCCTGATTGTCACACTACAAAGAATGACAGCTGATATTTCTTTAGCAAGCTAGGATCTTTTTCCCTCAAAAGGTGTGCTCATAAAACAGAATTCAAGTAGGCAACAGGACATCAAAGGTTTGTATCGTGCCCATAAACAAAATGTTTGCATGTGGTATTCACCATTCCAGCTAATATTTATACATACAGTATTCTGATCCAGGAATAAAAAGGAAAATCATGGCAAATTAATTCAGTGCTAGAAAATATAGCTTAATATCAGAAAGATTTCTGAGCTGTCATTTGAAACAAAATTGATCAATATTGAAAAAAGGACCATGTGTAAAGACGACCTTGAGGCACTTTTTCATGTCAAATGTTCAGTAAATTAATGTTTCTCCTTATTCTATAGAAAATACCTGAAAATAAAACCTCAAACAATAGGCCCCCTTTTGCCAACATTAAGAGGGAATTAAACAAAAAAATTGAACCAAAAGTATCTTAAAATAAATTTCTATTTTATGAGCAATGAGATTTGTGTGCAAAATTTTATAATGAAAATATTATTTGATGGCTGTCCAAATTGTAATCTGAGGTTTTGGGCACCAAGGGAAAGCTACCAAAATAATTATAAACCACTGGCAAAAAAAACAACTATTTACACATTGTCCTAGTGGTTACAGAGCAGAAGCGTACAATCTTAAGCAGTCAGATCAGTGGTTCAGATTCACAATAAAAAAATACACATAAATCACCATCTTCAGGAATCAGTATTTACATTGAGGGGCAAAAGTCAAATGTCTGAATCAGACGTATTTTAATGAAGAACTCTTGTGCTGTCCTTTAGAGTCCCTCATATTGTTTTTGGACCTCCCTTAGGTTATTGGAAAAGTAGTGTCGCATCAAGAAGAAACTGACGTTTTATTTAAATCCTGAAGAGGCAACTGTACAGACTGAGGAAGCAGATGGGATTGTGCTGTCACAGACGCAAATGTCCCCGCCCACTTGTCCTGTTTCTTTGAGTCAGCTGTAGTTACTGTACATGAGGCTCATTTTGAGTCCTGTTGCCCACTAGTGGCAGGTTCAAGGAACGACAGCTTTTCAGTGTTAGTGTCCATGCTGGGGGGGAAGCGGTGGTCCGTTCACACCAGGGTGGTAAAATGCACAATTGTTTTCATAGCGACAGTTGCCTTTCATCATGAAATGGCGACACATTGGCCTCTTTGACATGTCTGGAATGAAAGGGAAATTTATCAGACTTTCAGAATAAAAGCGTAATCATTTCACTGTCAAGCTTAAACATATACTTATGATTCTAAAAATCTTTTGACCTGAAAAGTTTTGTAGACAAATATGAATTATGCCAACATATGATTTTTCTTAAATAATAAGTAACTAAAAGAAGCTAATAGTCAAGAAAAAGCAGTCAACAAGTGCCAAGTGTAACAAACTTGGCCCAAAGTTTTGACAGGTTTTGACATCACAAAATTAGAAACCAGCCACCCTGTCATAAGGTGTGCAAGCTTACTGGCCATGTTGTTATGTCCTCCACGTGGTCCTCCACGTGGTCCTCCTCGTCCCCTAAAGCCCTGATCTCCTGCTCCTCCTCTACCTCTCCCCCGGTGGAAGTGTCCACCCCGGTGTGGACCTCCTCTCATGGAGTCGTCACCCCAGTAGTTGCCATTGTCCACTCCACGACCCGGTGGCCCGGGTGGGGGGCCCATCATGCGGGGCCCACCGGCATTAAAGGGCGGGCCGTGGGGAGGAGGCGGGTGGTTAAAATGCGGCCCACCTGGGGGTTTGTTTGGGGGGAAACCGCCATTCATGGGCATCTGCATGTTCATGTTGTTCATGTTCATGCCAGGCCCGTGACCAAGCAAACCTGTGTTCACTACAGACAAAAAAAATGGCATCAGTAAATATGCTGTATGCCCCACTGCTTCTCCTCAACACTGTTGAAGCAAGCAAAAATACTTACTTGGTGGAGCATTGGGAGGTGGGAGCTGATTTTGGTTCTGATTCTGTTGTAGAGAGCCCAAGAGTTGTTTGATTTTATCTGAAAAATCAGGCTGTTTAATCAGGTCCTCTGGTGACTGGTTACTTCCTTGAGCGCCCTGAAAACACAAAGATATACTTAGAAATCAAACATTCTAAACACATTTGTTAAAAAAAAACGGTTTTGATTTTTATTATTATTATTTCTTACCATAATGGACGTCAGCAGTTCTTGCACATTAACAGCGGGGTTATTATTATTGGCTGGTTGTGTACTGCCTTGAGCCTGGGGGCTGCGACCACTGTTGCCCAGGCTGCCCATGAGGTTGGCCAGGACAGGAGGCAGCTTGGAGCCTTCAGTGGGTCCAGCGGCAGGGCCCTGGGGGGCTATAGGGTCAGTCTGCTCCATGTAATTGTCTTCCATCATAGTGCAGTCCTAACACAGAATGGAAAAGGGGAGGTCAATGTTTGCCAGACACACTATGCAGAATTGGTGAAAAATAAGTTATGAAACATAATGGAAAGGACAGTGGATTTGAAAGCAAGTAAAAGGTCACTGGCTGTCTCACCTCGTCCAATGGGATGAGGCGGGGGGGCATGGGCTCATATGGCTCTGGGTCTGGCTCATGTGGACTATCTGGAACACTGCAGACAGCAACAAAACGTCCATTCAAAGTTAAAAAAATTCAATATATCCAAAAAAGTCCATTCACAGTTCAAAACTTTTTTTTAAATGTAACTAAAAACGAATCGCATTATCAGTGCATATTATTCTAACAAAACTACAATATTTGTTTTCATAAACAACTTCTGATGACATAACCAAGGACCATTTGTCATGATATAATCAAATACCACCATTTATTACAGCACCAGTTTGCTACAGACTATGTCACTGCAAGTGGTAGAAAAGTCATAGATCGCAAGGTTTGGCTTACCTCTCTTTACTCAGGAATATCTCCTGCAGAATTCCCATCTCTCTGTCTCTCTGGATCATCTTCTCTTTGCTGGTAGACCCTGGAATGATCAGGTTGCCCATCAAAGTGAGCGGTCGGGGTGGAGTCCAGGGCACCCTTTCCTCCATGGTGTCGTGAGAGAGCCGCCGGGCCATCTCAAACGTCTGACGGTCCATCATCAGCTCCCGTTTGGCCGCCTCCCCAAAGTCTTTAATCTTATTGACGTTCACTGAGGTACAGAGATGACCGTAATCAAGCGAGGCTCATAAATATTGCATTTGTGTTAAAAAGCCTGTGATTTAAAGTCACAGATTCAAAGAGGCTCAAGTTTGCTAGGAGTCAAACCCCGCCCATTTTTTATCATTTCGTAACATCACATTTGGAAAAAAATAAACAATCAAACATTAGTCAATTCGTGTCGAAAAGATTGTCTTACCTCTCTCGGTCTCATCTAGGTCAAAATAGAAATATTCCTTCAGATTATCTTCTTCTGCCCATCTAACGCTTTTCTTTTTCTTTCCCTTCTTAGTCAAAGTTTCCTCCTCACCGCGAGGTTCAGACAGAGCATTAGGCTTATCACCTGAAAAAAGCACATCAAATTCAACATGTTTACACATACAGTCACATAATCATGAGCTCTCAGTGAAGATGTGGCTAATTTCTGTGTGATTTGACTCACTGGTGTCCATGGCTTCGGCATCTTCAGTGGGCACCGGCGTGCCGGGCCGCTCCATGTCTTGGTTCTCATGCGGAGGGGTCTGGGATGAGGAATTCTCAGGAGAAGTTGGTTTGCCGTGTGACTGTGGCCTGCTGTCGAACGGACAGGGCTGTGGTGAAGCAAAACAAACACTGTTAGTGGATTTGTACCAGTAAAAGTATTAGATCCACAAAATTAATACATAAGGCCCAAACACATAAGGTCTGAAGGTCACCTTATTAGTGGTGGGAGAACCTGCCTTAGGTTTCTTTTTCTTGATCTTGATGCCAAGAACTGGGGCAGAGTTAAGGGCATCCAAAAATCCAGTGGCCTCCATTGCTAAAAAGAAAACAGACAACCATTCAGCAACAATCCAAGGTAAAGTGTTGACTGAAATTAAATTGACCTCAGCCTGCTCTCTCAGCTAACTCGATGCTTCCGTGTAGATTAGAATAACTATAATCATATTGCTGAGGCTGAAGGTGCTGAATGGGCAAACTCACGCTGTGCAGGTATAAGTTTGACTTTGATCTCTTTGGCAGAGTTGGGGGTGATGTTGAGGGGCTTGTACTTTTTCTCCACTGGTGGTGTGTCAAACAGGGTTGTGCTGAATGGACAGAAAGTCAGAGTTTAATCATCCATTTTCAATCCTCTGAAATAAAGCTGCATTCAAATTCTTCAAAACATAAACCAGGTGAGAAAAGGCTGGCTAAATATAAGACTGTAATTACAGGACAGAAAGAAACTAAGTTTACTTACTTTGGTCTTTTAAGCATGGCTGGCTTGATGTTGTATTTGTCTCCGAGCTGGGGTGCAGTGGGGGTCTTCTTTACAAGAACGGGGGTTGGGCTCTCCACCTCCAAACCTGTTGAGAACACATACAGAGCACATCAAAACAGGAAGTAACTATTAAACCAATGTCACAGAAAAAAATATTGAACCTTGTAAAAAGAGACATAAAAGATCTTCCTAATCTGTGGAAAACTAACCGATGGAGCGGATCTTTGCATGACTTGGTGCATAAGCTTTTGGTTTGTCTTTTTTCTTCTCCTCATCTGCTCCTTTCTCTCGAGGCTTCACCTCTGGACGCAGTTTTCCCTCCTCCTTTTTCTTCTTCTTGTCTGCAAATAAGGGTTGGGTTATACCTCAAAAACCCTACTGGGAAAAGCTTCCATATCATTCCTGACAAATCCCAATACGTTTAGATTAACACAAAGGTAACAATGTAAGTGAGAAGATCTACCATTGGGTGAAGCTCCACTGGCGACACTCTGAGAGCGGATGATGACCATCCAGCCATCCACCAGCTCTAATGCGAGCTTCCTCAGCTCTGAAAAGAAAAGCCACACAGTTGAACTCAGAAACTTGTGTTGCAGGCAGACCATCTGGAAATGATTAGTGAAGAATTTGCTGTTACCTTCAGTCTCGCCACTCTTGCTCAGTTGTTTCACCAGCTTGGCTGTATTGTTCTGCAAAAAAAGATGAGCAGGAAAATGAAGTGTCAGAGGACTGTCACCAAGCGTGTCTGATTTGCATGGGGTGGTGTGATGATGGGGTACCTGCTTGAGATGGTCCACGGTCAGGGGGAGTTTCCGCAAGGTGAGCAGTATGAGCTGGAGCAGAGGGGTGTTGGTGGTGGTTTTTGAGTAGGTGAGCCAAGAGTTCAACAATTTGTAGCCTCCCACTCTGATAAATCTGTGTGGAAGAGACAGCGTTAACCACAATCTCAAAAACAAGGGTCTTTTGAATATTGTTTTTATAGATGTCACACTTACCGATTAAGTACATCATGTGATTTTGTCTGTAGTAAAATGTTTAGATACATGCATCTGCTGACCATTTTATGAGATGCCTTCATGAGACTGTTAAAAAAAATTTGGTAAGAAAACAATGTTAGGAATGACATCATTTTTGGAATGTATAGCTTTTGAAAAATGTTAAGCAAAGTTTGTGTGAATAACCTTTTACCTAAATACTTTAGCGACTCCCTCAAGGCTACGAAGCTCTCCATCCTTCCCCAACAGAGCTTCAACTCCTTTCAGCACCTCCCTGGGGTCCACTGGGCCTACAGCCATAACTGCTTACTGACAGAGAGAGAAAAGTGAGTGTTAGTCATGTGGCTGTATGACTGCGGAGGTTCTGGAATATGACATTAAAAATCGCTCTAATCAATACTGTAGAAACACAGATGGTGGCACTAAAGAGGAGAGCTCACTGGAACATCACAAGACCTTCAAATCTTTTAAAAGTTCCCCATAAACGAAAGTTTTTCCAGGTGACCACAGAACTGGAACAACATGGAAATTATAAACTCTGAGGACAGTCGGTAAGATGGAAATGACAACACTCATTTGCCTACCAGTCATCATCAGCTATCTACTATCACCAGCTCAATGTTCAAACACATGGGTACCGTCAACACTGTGTATAAATGTGTTGTAAGAGTAAAAAACAACTTTATTTTTTGTTCCACTGAATTACATATGGACACCTCATTGGCAACTTTCTGGTATTCACTGGACATTACTCACAGGACTTAGTTTTGCAAATACTAGCACTCACACAAAACCACAGGGCACGAAGTGTCCTTCATTTCACAATGGCAAGCACAATGTTTTTACAACATCATCGCTAAACATACTTCTTTAAACAACTTTTGACACAAGAATTTGTGTTCTATCTGACAAGGAAATGGAATAAAAAGCAGGAACTTAGATTACCAAATTAATGTGATACTGCGGATGAATATAAAGACCACTATCTACTGAGTTTTTATATTTACTGCTTGTTTAGACTCAGTGTTAACTGGATAATTGTCTATTAACAACTAAAAATGGGCAACAGATGTAACCAGACCATTTTTACTTCACCAGTGCTGCATAAACTATTCAGTTCATATCTATAAGACTGGGGGGCAGATAAAAAATGGGTTTGCCGGAATACAATTGGCATTGATAGTTACAAAAACATTATATTTGTGTATGTTATGACACGGTTTTCAACCCACCTGCTTTTCATACATACTGTAAAACAAATAAACAAAAAAAATCCGAAAGCAAAGGTTTTCAGGTTATGTTGGCTGTGATTAGTACTGTGCATTCAACTCAGTATTTCAATAATAATAATTGTACATAAGTGGAGGTAAAATAAGAGACAAAAATAAAACAATTACTTGAGGAGAATGCACTTAGAGCTAAACATAGTTTTAACAACAACTTTTATTTAAAATATTACTATAATGAGAAATTATTATATTATTAACAATTATATTTCTAATATAATTTACAATATCATAAATACCTCTAAACACACTTGGAGACAAAACATATCAAGTGCCCAAATGACTGATTGTTTTATTCTGACTTTACTGTAACAGTAAAGCTGGGATGGACACTTGTACACTGTTCTGGTAACAGAAGAGCACTGTAACACCGCTGTGAACCACATGGAGAGTCTGGCATATACTTTCTACCTTGTTTGACTACTGTGATCCATATGCCACTGTACTAGCTCAACACTAATTGATGAAACTTATCATGTTTATTTGACTAAACAGTAATAATTCAATGGAAAACTTGTCAACTAACATTAAGAAAGCAAAACTACTTTCATTACATGTATATTGGTATTTAGGTATACATGTGTATATGTATAACTATTATATTACTATTATAATTGAAAATGTGAATTGGCAAGCTTTCCATATGAAAATATTACCAATACATTAATTTTTTTTCTATAGCTCGACCTTTAGATGTTATATTGCTGCATGTCGCCATCATGTGGTTATTTCTAAAAACACACAGTAATACAGTGTATTTGCAACGCAGCAATATGAATAGGCAATATTGATTTAGAAATATTAAAACAAGTACATAAAACAATAAAAATTGAACTTTTCAGTAAAATAGAGATGGACTAATAACATAATAATATCAATATAACAACAATATAAATAATATCTGACGGCAATGAGGCTATTGTGGGCGAAGGTCAGGTTTTTTGGTAGATAGAATGGGAGGCAGAGAGATGACGCCATTTGCCCCGCCCACGCGAAGCATCAAGGACTATTTCTGTCTTCAGTTTGTCTTGCTACAGCACAATGGACTGGACACAAGCACGATCTACAATACTAATGAATCAATTAAAGAAATTCACTAAATAAACAACGAGGCGGGTATTGTGGTATATTGAAAACGAATTTATATAGATTATAAATATTTAGCATGCAAGTGATTTTACCATAACCAACGTTGTAATTTATGTATTCTACATATTTTTAAGTTACTTGTCTACTAACGTCTGAATAGAAGTTTCAGTAAAACAAATTACTCACTTTTGATCGGGTACATATCGTGTGAGAAATCAGGTTTTGTCTTACCCGTAAAACTGTTGTTGAAGAACTTTTTTTAGTCTCAGATTTCCTTTAACACGGAACATTACACACAATTCCTGAAAATGTCACAATTGTCATAACAAACAAGAATGTCAAAATAAACAAGAATGTACAATTAACAAAGAAAATGTAAACAATCAGTTAAGATTTTGATCAAATTAATGTAAGGACACATTGCCCATGACCACAATTTTAAAATAGATTAAATTCCATATTATACTGAATCCTATCCTATGTAATAATTTTCCTAGGATTTGAATTGCTCCCAGAACTTTCGGATAAACTAATTAAACCCTCCAAGTTCAACAAAATAGACTTTTTATTTTAATCAAATGTAATATAAAAACATCTTTTAACAAATTGCCCAAATGCACCTCGTTACTTGTTAACACAAAGCACCCAATGTTGGTCTGACAATAAACATTATTAAAGGCTAATTGTATAAACGTTAGTATCTGCTTCAGTACAGGACACATGGGATTTGCCATCTGTCGAAGCTGCTTTCTCTCATATAGCAGCTTGCCATAAACTGACAAGAGCAGAGAGCGACTTCTCTGATTCGCTGATGCATCGGCTAAGTCACGCCCTCTATCTTTAACCACTTGCCTTGCGTACTCGCAGCACACTCTACTGAAACTGGTGTCCGTCGCCATCTTGAGTGACAAAATTTAAAATACAACTATTTTCCCCCCGCATGCCATTTGTTTCCCTTGTTAAAAAAGTCCTATATTTACCCGCAAGCGACTCGCGGATGTTAAGACGATACCTCGAGCTGTCTACGAGGACACGAGACAGCCGTTCCGCAATACAATACTTCCGGTATATACAGTCCAACAAAACAAAGCAACCATTGCATTGAGTGATCAGTGCAAAGAACAACCCGTCCGCCATTTTAAAACACAACCGACAAGACAAAGAACCTCTACCCGTTTCTAAGTATCTTAAGCACACAGCACAAAAACGCTACCGTTATAATCAGACTGCTACACATTGATATATATAATCGTTGCTTAGGTTTATTTCACCGGACTAGCCCAACGGTATCCAGTTCCGACTGCTAATACACCTAACCACATTATACAAAACGAACTGATGAAATTCAGTCTGGGGGTTTTTCCATTCGGCTAAATCCACAGTCGCCATTGGCAATCTTTATGTGCAGATTGCGTTGGTTGTTCCAGTGAGCTCTCCTCTGAAAAGAAGGCAGTTTATAAAAAGCTTCAAATTAAATACTTCCTGGTTCTGCCTATGGCAATCTTTATGTACAGATTGCTTATGATCTGCGATGGCTATCTTACCTATCGTTATTTGAATCGGGATTATTCCGTCTCACACGCAAAGAGAAACAGGGCGTTCAAACCTCTGCCCCGACTTTGCGGTGAGCTCATACGTTGGCTAGCTGTCTCGCTTTATCTCAGCATGTTATCTGCCTCAAAACTGTGGCGCACTTAGGTCACCACACTCGATCTTTAAATTTATCTTTCACTATTAACACAAAAACTGGTTAATTTAAATTGGTTTGAAAGTAAACACTTACTATAAATACCTCTCCTCTGCGTCTCGAGTTGCTATTAATATATTGTGCTTAACAGCAACAATTTTCAGCTTTAACAGTTTAAGAGCACGTAAACTGTCATGACTTTAGCACTATTGGCTGAAAAATGGCATAATGGGCGGGATTATAGTGGCTCAAATTTAGCTTTTCCTTCTTGAACAATCTGGAGCAAAAAAGTAGTAAGCGAATGTCCGTTACTCGAGTAGAAAAAATGAGTTATTTGGGCTTTGATCTTCGCACACTG
Organism: Ambastaia sidthimunki; assembly: GCA_036877625.1. Classification (NCBI taxonomy): domain Eukaryota; kingdom Metazoa; phylum Chordata; class Actinopteri; order Cypriniformes; family Botiidae; genus Ambastaia; species Ambastaia sidthimunki. The sequence goes on from JAZGTK010000231.1 coordinate 10,308, forward strand.
TTGAAAAATCCTCGACGCCAGATCTTCACTGAGACCGACTCGGACCTGAAACAAAAACAATACAAAAACATATTATAAAGGCCGCCACCGTGCGCAGAAATAGTTCGTGCGAACAAGACTGATTTGTAGGTCAAAGAAAATAATCAAAAACGTTTCTTAAAGCGAAAAAAAAGGAGTACTGCTCCAATACAACACTTACCTCAGACAAATCCAGGAATGCTCTAGAAGGGTGGGATTCGGTTTATATAGTTCTGACGTTTTTTGCGTCACTACTGGTGTCGTGAGCGCGCTTTTGGGCGTTACTTCCGACACAAAATGGAACTGATGATGACGAGGTCTTTGTCACGCGCATTCTCTCGAAACGACCTTTTGTCTGTTCAAGGACAAAACCATCCCCCCTCCTCTCAGCTATTTTACGAGCATAGACTTGCCATATATGAACGACGATAGTTACTCTTTTCAGTAGAAGTACTTAGATTAAATTGTTGTATATTCATATTGCATATTCATACAGTATATTCAAACGGTTACTACAACTGTACTGTAATAAAACCATGGTTAATTTTTTGTAAGTGATTAAGTCAAGCACTAAGAGAAACAAAATAATAAAAAACAAGAAAAAAACGGACAAAACCTTTATAAATTGTAAATATAATCTCAATAATAATTAACATACATTGTATGCGTTATAGTCGTTTAAATGGCAGGTTTTATAATTTACAAATTATAATTTCTCTTAACTGCGACACAAACGTTATGTACTTCCGTCACAGTGAACTTTAACCTCCCAACAACTTCCTTATTTGCTAGAAAGACAAAATGGCAGCCTCCTTACAGCGCGTTGGGACTATTATCTGTCGCACGTTTCCTGTTATTTTACAAAGAAATCTTCAGACACAGGTTGGTTACATACAATTGTTAGTTGTTACAGGTGTTATTGTATTGAATGTTAATTTAAGATAGAGCCATCTGTAAATCTCGAAATCTCATGCAAACAGCATGCAAGATGACAGTGATGTTAAGTACAGTTTACACGTTTTGTATTGCAGAGAATTCGTGACTGGAAAATAACTCCCATTCGTGTTGCTTCAGTCCAGTGGGTGACTCTTCGTGCATCATCATCATCCTCCTCATCTGATGAAGAGGACACGAAATCAGCTGTGACACGATCTAGATATGCCGATAGCCCATGGGAATACTTACAAAGTGAAGGTACGTATAATCATATGATGGATAGACAAAAGTAATTGTGGTCGTGATTGTTAAAACAGTGCTTTTCTCCTTAGAGTACGTTGAACGTTATGGATCAAAACCAGTTTGGTCAGACTACAGAAGAAACCATAAGGGGGGCATTCCTCCTCAAAAGACAAGGAAGACCTGTATTGTATGTATTGTACATATTTGTTTAGCTCCTGCTTTCTTTCTTTAGGTTTTCTATAAACCATACAGGATCTTGCTGTGCTTATTAAAATGACAGGTGTAATATTCAAGTGGATTTATAGAATTTAATGAAATTATTTTCCATTATCATAGAGAGGAGATAAGATTTGTGGAAACCCTTGTCCCATTTGCCGTGATCCAAATATCGCTATTCACTACAAGGTTTGTCACCAGCTTCTGTCTATCATCCAGTGATTATGTATGTAATATTTACCATAAAAAAAACTATACATTGTTCTCCAGATGTTATGCTTTACTATAAGAAGTATTTCTGTTGCAGAATGTGAATCTGTTACAGCAGTTCATTAGTCCTTACACAGGGATTCCATATGATCCCACTCGAACAGGTAACATCCCTTGTGTTTATTTCTTGCACCACAGTGGACCATATCTGTTCTTTAAAATGATCCGATCATCACTTCTCCCCTAATCTTAAAATCTTTGTTTTTCCAGGGGTGTGCATGAAACAACAGAAAGTACTTAACAAGGCCATTGAGACAGCTAGAGATCACGGTAAATAAGCATTTCAGCTGTTATAGGTGCAAACAAAGACAATAAAAGGAGAATTTGCCCTATTTAGTCCTTTTATTCTGAGCGTACTGTATGATAAACTGTTCTTGCTTTTTCTTTAAGGTTTGCTCCCTGTCCAGTTACCTCATGTGGACTACTCTAAAGAGGACTATTCAAACACCCATGGTGCTGTAGGTCAAACACCTACCCCATCTTCTTTCACCCCAGGAGAACCATGGTACCCATGGTATGGCAATCTGGAACCAGATCAGCGAGAACTGACAAGAGTGAAGAGGATCTACAAAGCCTACTTGAAATAAAATAAAATCTTGTACTCAAGTATTTAACACCAAATAACATGTACATTTCCACTATTGTTACATTTTACATGTAATCATAAGATTAAAATAAACTATATAAATAAAAATAACATGGACTTCCTTGCAAAAATCATTTAATTGGTTTTACATGACAATATTTGGATGCATACTTTATATTAACACAAAGTTTGTCAATAATTGTGTTAATCCCAAAACTTGAAACAAAAGAGCTGCAAGTCTGAAATTATTATTGGTTAAGCCATCGTTACTTGGTTTAAAATAGTAACAATTCATTATATGGATTCTATGCTTTAATAATTTGAGCCAAACTGCCTACTTCTAAAAAGACAGTTTTACTTAAATATATGCCTCAGTAGTTACATAACATATTCCCACTTTAGTTATCAAATAGCACATCTGTAACTTTGTCTGGTTAAATACACCAAGTCCCATTGTGGCAATGCAACCATGATGAAACTGCTGGTAATAAAATGACTTGAATATGAGAATAATACAAGAATGTCAGACATTATGACTAAAGAACAAGTGCTGGATATACTGTGCTGTAAAAATAATGATCTGGAACCAGTCTATGAGATCTAAACATTAACACTGCTTTTCAGGAGCTTCTACATATCACCCCTGACAGTCTTCATGCAGGTACTCAGCATGATCTTCCTATTTAAAAAGAACCTTATTTTTGTGTCGGTTAATGCCATGAGATCAACGGGGTGTGTCCAGACACCAGCCCTTCAGTGATGCAGTTTAACATCCTTGTTATTAATAGCAGTCATTTATTCTTTAGGCTTGTTGACCAGCGTTTCTCCAAGGGCCTCCAGAACTTCCCTCTTGTAGTCTTCAAAGTCTCCATCAATCTGGTTAATTGACTGGTCCTCCACCACCCACAATTGGCACTGAGTTTCGGTGATCAGCCTGGCATCGTGGCTCACAATGATCACAGCTACAGGAGATATTTACATTAGATCCTATAAGTTTTGTCCCTTTTCACCTATTTTTGCCATATTTTCTGCACACTTGTAAGCTTTTCCACATTTAGAAGGTAACTTAAATATATTTACTATGAAAATATTGCATCAATGATTAAAGTCTTATGAAAATATTGGAATATAATTGACAAACACTAAAATACGCACCCCCTTTGTATTCATTGATTGCCTCTGATAATGCATCAATTGACTCAATGTCCAAGTTATTAGTGGGCTCATCCTGTTAATATGAATAAAAAAGTAAATTTAATGTTCTTAATGATTTGTTTTTTGTGATTACATCAACAACACATTAAAACATGTCAACTTCTTACCAGGATGAGGACATCAGGCTGTCGACAAGCAAGTTCAGCAAAGACCACTCTTGCTTTTTGACCACCTAGAACAAAGTATCAGAATTATGTTTAAAAACAGCTGAGCTTGGAAATCACACATGAATGCATTTCTATGGTGCTTACCAGACAGTTTGGATATCAGGATGGTGTGTGCATGGCTCTCTAAACCAAAGCGACCCAGGCATTTTCTGGCATCCTGGTACTGAAGGTTGAAGTTCCTCTGGAGATATTCTGTAGGAGACTCCTCCATGTTTAACTGATCAGCATACTGCTGATTGAAGAAACCTACTTTCTACAGACATAGGCAGACAAACTGCTTTTATTACCCAAGATAATACAATGATAAAGAATGTATTAACTATCATTGACAAACAAATACAAAAAGTTTTTCCCCTACCAATCGGTGGTTCTTTCTCATCTCTCCTTTTGTCTGAAATAAATTGAAAAATTCCATTAAGTTTACAAACCAACAAACACTGGGGAAAACAAAGACAAGTGGTACTTACAGGAATTAATTTGCCAGTCAACAGCAAAAGGAGTGTACTTTTCCCTACTCCATTGGGTCCAACTATACATACTGCAACAGACAAAAACTCATGTTAGATGATTTAAAACAATACATGATAGTTTCAGATCTGTCCACTTTGGAAATCCATATTTTCCATCATCATTAAACTGTCAGCCTTCTACTTTCTGTAGACACTGAATGACTTACTTCTAGACTCCATGTCAATTCCAAAGTCTACATTCTTAAACAGTGGCTTCTGGCCTTCATAACCAAAGTTGACACCTGTGTGTGGAACAGGGAATACAATCAAACCACCAATGCCAAAAGCTACAACAAACAGAATGTAAACGTAATGAGACTAAAAAGACTGAGGTGTAGGTCCAGTAAATTACTGTGCAGGCCGAGGATTGGTGGTGAAAGCGGAGGAGGGTTGGGGAAGGTAAATTTGACGGTATATTCTCTCGGCCTCTTGAGGAGTTCTGAGGATTCATGGCTTTCCTCCTCTTGACCCTTCTTCTTGCCCTTTTGCTGTTTCCTGGTCAGAGCCTCTTTCGTCTGTTTCTCCTGAGAAAGAATAACGATGGAAAATGAGTGAACGTGCTTTAGGAGACTCAAATCAGGATGTGCTTAAGATAAAGTCCAGGACTCACAGCTTGTTTGGTGGACTTTCCTCCAGCCTTCAGGTCCTTCAGCTTCTTCTCCTGTTTCTCGTACTGCTTGAGAAGTTCCTTCTGTTTCTGAACGTACATCTTCTTAAACGTCACTAGAGACATCAGACATTTACAGCAATTAGTGTTAATATGCAGAGTACAGTTTGGTAAAGCCTTTAATAATATTGGCTTGCTTAACAAATACTTTGTAAGTGATTGTTTGGGTGTTGCAGGGTGTTCACAATGGCACTGGTGATTGTGAGATAAGAAAAACATATGGGTAGATGGATAAACCTAACCCTAAGAAAGTATGCTAACGGTGGGCTGGTCCATCAAGCAAAAAAATACAATATGTGAAGATCTTGTTTCTTATTTATACAGCAGACTTAATTTACATTCGTGTTTGGAAGTAAAACTTACAGTAGTTGCCCCTGTAGTAATAAAGTTTCTGATTGTCCAGGTGAATGATGTCTGTACAGACATCATCTAAGAAACTCTGGTCGTGGGACACAATTAGCAGTGTTTTCTTCCAACTCTGTAGATAGCTTTAATAGAAACAAGAGATGTGATTGGGATTTATTGGGAACAACGCCATTGAGACTTCTTAGGACTCTAAAAAAGTTAAATGGTTGAACTAAATCATTTGCAGCTGTTTAGTTATTCATATCACATTTTACAGCCGGTATTAAGATGTATTTTTTACAACTGGTGTAAATAATACTTGTAAATGCTAATCCGTCCTGATGCATTAAAGCCAGCCAAGACACATTTACAGCCAGGTGTAAATGGCGAAGGGTCTCACCTGGTCATTTGTGATCAGATCACCCAAAATGCATCTCAATACCAGGTGTAAATAGGGCCATAAATCATGGGTTTATGAATTACTTGTTAAGCCAGATGACAGCATTCAGGTCCAGGTGGTTTGTGGGCTCGTCCAGCATCAGCAGAGTGGGCTCCATAAACAGAGCTCTGGAGAGAAAGAAACCACAAAACTGCTTAAGCATCAGACCACATACCTCATTCCCCATGACAGTATAAGCATCAATGATCGTCTATATACAGAACACGTTTGCTCACCTGGCCAGGGACACTCTCATCCTCCATCCACCAGAGAACTTCTTGGTGGGTCTGTTCTGCATCTCTGGAGTGAAAGAGAGACCAGCCAAGATCCTGCGAGCTTTGGCTTCTGCCGCTGCTGCTCCGATCGCCCTCAGCTCCTCGTAAACCTGAGAGGAACATGCACTGTTATCTTCCTTTAAATGTCATCCACATTAATGTTTTTGAAGGACTCTTCTTACCTTCTCAAGTCTCTCAGATACAGCATCATCTCCTTTCTCCAGTCGACTCTGCAGCTGTCTTTCCTCTTCCAGAAGCTTCAGTCTGCGCGTGTCGGCCTTCAGCACTGCCTGAACGGCAGGGGTGTCATCCGCCACCACCTCTGAGGAACGTCAGAGACAGAGAAGTGAGGGGAGAAGCTATTTTTGAAGGTGATAATAGAGAATAACTTCAGGCTGTGCTGTACCTTGCTCACAAAGCAGCACGTCAATGTTGGGGGGAATACTGAGAGCTCTGTTAGCAATGTGCTTCAGTAGAGTGGTCTTCCCTTTCCTGAATTAACCACAGTAACATTACAGCAAAACAAAGTAAGAAAACAGAGCAAAGCTGTACAAGCTTGTACAAGGCTGACATGAATATATTTTAAAAGTATAACAATAAATTAAACTAATTTAAACAGCATTTTGCTAATGATCTTATCAGGACTATCATGCAGTTTCCATAACTTTAGATTTGCAAAAAAAAATAAAGAATTAGTTATTGAATCAGCTTTGATGTAAGATATCAACCCACCCATTTGGTCCAACCAGACCATACCGTCTCCCAGCAACAATCAGAAGGTCTGCATTTACAAACAGCTCTTTACCATGAGCTGAGATGCTGAATCTTTCCAACTGAAAACAAAAAACACAAAAATGAAGAAATGGGAACAATTTTCAAAATTAAGAGAAAACTGTGTGGTGGAACTAACCTTGATATCGGAAGCGTTTTCCAGCATGGCCTGCCGTGAGGACAGCTCAGCCTGTGAGACAGAGAAGTCTCCCTCTATAGCGTTCTGGGCGCGTACGCTAGCCACCTGACGTTCATACTCCATCTGCGGAACACAAGACAATGACATCAGTATTCTGCAGTCAAAGTGTTAACATTACATTTTCTGAACTTATTAGGGGATAACAAACCATTTTCTTTTTCTTCTTCTTCTCTTTTTTACTCATGTTAGCGAACGGGTCCTCCTCTTGTTTGGTTTGCTCAGCAGCAAGCGCATCCTCTGCGCTCTACCAGACAGGAAGTGACATCAGAAGAACAGAGAGATGAACAGTGGGTGAACGAACGCTTGGAAATGATGAATATTAGGAATGTAAGTAAACGAAGAATGTTATCGTACCATCATTGTGTCATTATCATCACTCTTTTCCTCCTCTTCCTCATCTTCACTTGGAGGAGGGCGAGCAGGTTTTCCTTTCTAAAAGCACAAAATAAAACATTTATGGATGCTGCAGTTAGCTTAGCAACATGCTAATGTCAGACATTACTCAAAAATTAAGTCTCATGTGCTATTTGAATGCAGTAAAGTTGTGTGTAAAGCAAAACAAGAGGTTTCATTACAGTTAAGAAGCTGTTTCGTAACAGAGCCATGATCAAATTATAATTTAATTACTGTAATATTATTAAACCAACCTTGGGCTGTTCCTTTTTGCCTTTATTTTGAGATTTCGCTGCTTCTTTTTTCTCAGGTTCATCTTCCTCCTGCCAACATTTACACGTCTGTAAAGTTATACACACTTATACACAAATGTGTATATAAGTAAATGTGTATACATTTATACACAAATTCAAAGGAAACTAAAAGTCAAAACCAGACTTACCTTTACCTTATTTTCTTCAGAAGCTGTTTTCTTGCCTTTTTTCACTCCTTTCTTTTCATCCTCATCTTTTTTCTCCATCCCTTCATCTTGTTCATCCTCAGAGGCCTCCTGTGTTTGAGGAAACAAAGTAAGTTACAGATCCCGAGACAGTGAGTGTGTGTTGAGAATGCCGCTGACCGCAGAATGTGTGTTTTAGTAAAAGCAGACTGGAATGTACTGAAAGGGTTAATTTCCATAATGTGTGAAGATCTGCCTTTAACTGATATTAGAGATAAATTGCAAAGCAAGAAAATAGGCAAGGCAGAAGGCTGATGCTGAAAAAAAAGCAAGGACGGAAAAGTGTGGTTAGAAAAAACAGAAGGAGATTAAGAAACATTCCCAAGTACCCACCTTTGTTATTTTAGGTTTAGCCTTATCTTTTTTCTTGCCCTTGGTTACCTTCTCAATTTCCTGAATTACATACATATACAGAAACAGGCACTTATAAATGTATTAGCATTTTATCAGCACCCCAATGTTATTAACTTCTGTCTATGTAACAAGAGACTGTGTAGTCTTTCTATGGAATGATTTGACATCATAAACTGGATGAGCCTCATTGGTTATGAAAGAACTAATTAAATGATGTGACTGGGCCTGACACCAGGTAAAAATCCTTAACCAAGACATGACATGAGCACTGATGTCACATGATGCTAAGAAACATTATTTGTAATGAGTGTACCAACAAGAGCATACTAGAAGATCTAGCACGGATGTGGAAAAGCAAAGTGAAATGAAGTCCATAGAATGTTGGGAGGGGGAAAAATGTGGAATGACTGGAGCAAAGGCGGAAGTGTTGGAGATGAGAATATGGTGTGTATGCATGTGTGTGTGTGTGTGTGTGTATGCATGTGTGTGTGTGTTTGTGTGGAATCAAACATCTGACAATACTGCTCTGGTAATAGTGATGGCACAGACAACCTCTAATGAATATTAGAAAAATGCAAATATAACAAATACTGAATTTAATCTCATTTACATAAACAACAGAAGAGGTATGCAAATAAAATTATTCATCCATAGTACTCACTGATTAATATCAGCTTTGCTATTAAGAGGACAAATTCAGTTCTAATATATTTTGTTACAGTGTAAATATAAGACTCAAGCTTTAATATCTGATTATCGTGATGAAGAGTTAAGCAACAGGAAACTCTCACCTTAGAGCCCTTCTTGTTCTTGGATTTATCATCATCATCATCATCTCCACCTGCTTCATCATCATCATCACTCTGACTCTGACTGAGAGCAGCAAATATGTTTCCACCCTAGTAGTAAGGCAGAGAAACATCAATTATACAGAAACTAACACAGATGAAATACATCTTATACTACATACACAGCAGTATAGTATTTCTTTGGTATCAATAGCACATAACAGAATAAAGTAGAAACTCACTTTGTTTCTCTTTCCTCCTTTGACCGGAGCAACAACTGCAATGTAAAAAACATTAATAAAACATGAATATATGGCAGATGCTTGGCAAACAATATATCTTCAATACAGTAAAGTTTACCTGTTAAAGGGTGAGTAAACAATTATTTTTTTTTACATTTTTGGATTAACTAGACTTTATTAAGTATTAATTATATTTATTTATTTGTTTGTTTGTTGTTACTTGTTTATTATAAATATTAAGTATACATACAAAAGAGGAAAAAAAGCCTGGACTTAAATAAGAACTATTGTTTTGTGATGGATCTGAAATCAGTCCCCAAATGCCATTACAGTTTACATGCAGAATTACAGTTATAAGATAATAAATAACACTACTCATTGATAGAAAAATTAGATAAAACTGTATCTGATGTTGTTACCTTTTTCCTCTTCCTCATCTTCATCACTGGGCTGGACCGACAGTTTCTTGAGACGCTGCATGACCTCTTCATCATCATCATCATCTCCTGCTTTTCCTTTCCGTCTGTCTTTCTTTTTCTTCTGAGGCTGACAACAAATGAAAACACGTGTCAGGAATACGGACAGTTGACTGATAGTAAACTATACACGTTTACATACTGGACTGTAATGAAATGCAAGAGTACAATGAATTAACCTCATACCTGTTTCCCCTGTGTCTCTTTTACTGGTGGCTCCTCCTCTTTATCTGGTTTATTATCTGAGGCCAGTTCCTCAAAAAACTGTGAGGATGACATTAAAGCACAGAGAGACATTTATAATCCCAGCTTTAACACTATTAATATTTAAATCACATTTTTATTTTAGGATATGTTCACAGTTACTGATGACTTACGCTCTTTTTTCCCTTCTTGTCTTTCTTTCCTTTCTTGACATGTTTGTCTACAGTTAAAGGAATAAATTGAGTAAGTTAGTTACCTTCGTGCATTGAAAACACAGATGAATCAATACGTTTACACACACCAGAAAGACAAAGCAGACAACACAGAAGCACACTGACAGCAGTACGACAAAGCCATAAGAGAATGACTTTGTCTCCGTGTCTCTCATCTAAAGATGATCATTATTTGCACGTTTAAATGGTTTTGAACCATAGCCAGCAAGTTAACGATCAAATATGGGCGAACATGATCGTACTCAAGTATTACATGCTAACAAAATGATGCAATGACTATAAAAACTCCGCACTACATGAACCAACTTTTGCCTAAAGATAATGTGCTAAGAATACCAGCAACACTTTTATTTATTTTACACCTAAAGACATAAATATATAACATACCGGCATTAATGACAGCGCTGTTTCATGAAACTGATTTTTGATTTATCATAAACATGATTTAATAACATGATTTATGTTATTTAGCTGTACAAGATGCATCGCGTAATCATTATGAGGCTGTGGGGTTATAGAAACTCATAATCTTACCAGTTTGTGTTTCTTCGTCGCCTTCCCATTCAGCCACTTCTTTAGATTTCTTAGGCATCTTTCTGCTAAATATTTTTTTGTCACAAGGAATGAAACAGTGCGTTTTTGACTCAGGGATGTAACTGATCACAGCTGACAATGCACACGAGTTCACTGTAGCTCACGTCACATGCGGCCTGTTCGCAATGCTGGCCGAGAGGCTAAAACGCCGGGAGATCGGTTGCAAACAGCGCCACACTTTAGTGCCGGTCAGTAAGGGTATTGCACTTGCGTCGCCATGAAATATTTTTTCAAAGAAAAAGTTGTCGCAGTAGAAATGGTGTTGGTGAAAAACAACAACAACAACAACAATAATAATAACTGTATGTATATATTAAAAAGTGATGATGATAAAACGATTAATTTAATATGCCGACTGTGGCATTATTCTCACATCAAACAAGTTTTAGCATTAATAGCAACTACTTCTGCTATTACTAATAATATTTGTAATAATAAAAAAATAATAACAATAATAATATTAAATAGCACACAGTAAATCGTCTATTGGGTTATATTAAAATACAACATCTAGTATTGACTCTATATCGTTTTATACTTTAAAAATAATAAATTTAAGTAAATTTAATTTTGTCTTTTGCACTTTTATTCTGAAAATCAAACCAGACCTCTAGCTTAACCGGCGCAAAATTCTTGCAGAAGCTCATATTCACAGCTAGATGTCGCTACAGATTTCGAATTCAGCTTCTAGAAAGTGATGAGCGCATGCGCAGTGGCGCACACTGCCGCTGGGCAAGGACATAAGGAGAGAAGTGACATTTGTGTTACGTAGACAACAGTTTCGTATTTTTTATAAATCATACAGACGTTTATGTTAATCAGACTCATAAACACTTTTGCATATCTGCACGGCGAACCGACGCTTTGCTTCGTCTCATCTAATTCATTGAGAACAGGTATGCATATAATGTTTACAAACATGGCTGCTAACTGACTATTTTAACTTATATGATCTGCATTAGACAGCAAACTGTTAATCTTAAATTAACCTGATCAATTACAATGCTCTCTTTTCATTGTACAGCTTTTAATATGGTGATTTTGTCGGATCGTCAAATTTACTATGTTGATTTGTGAAGTGTCACTAAGCTTGATATGCATGTGTCAGATGGACCACAACACAGCAGAAATCTGCCCAACTCTAAATGTATTCATGTAATTACAACGTGTAATATCTTTCAAACTGTTTTTTGACCTTTAAACTGCTTTATTTTTAGATCCCTCCCCAAATTATTATCTAAAGGCATTTTTATCAGATAATAAACGAGAAGGAAAATTATGATCCCAGTTACAATTCTAAACAACATTTTGTGCAAGATTTATTTTTTTGTGCATTAGACAGCGCTCTTCTGGTGGTCCAAATGCTGTGTATTAGGCAACTTTTGTTACTTTTACTTTAAATGTTGTTGCAATTTCTGATCATTAGGCATCACATTAGTAATTTTCTCAAGAAACTTTTTTGGTTCTTCTCGTAAGTTTGCTAAATGAATAAATATGAATGTAATTTGCAAAGACCTGAGGATATTGGTACGGTAAAAAAAATTATATATTCTCTACTGACCCTAGTTTTTTATTCTTTTGCTAGCAGTAAAGTGGAACAGTGAGGAAAAATTCCCTTGTCCTTTTTATCGGGGTGTGTGATAATGCCATCATACTGAGTCTCCAGTGAGGTTGCCCAGCATCCTGACTTGAATGGCTGTGTGCCGAGGGGGTGTCACTCTTTGGGTGGGGTGTGTCAGGAATCATGGAGGCAGGCAACCAATGACATGCATGAAACAGTGCTGGAATTTATGTCAGGTGGAGTATGTTTTGATATACTTTGAATTGCACTAGAATTGGTGGTAGGAGGTAAGATTGTATGTTGATGCCATCTTTCTTTTAAATGCTGTTAGTGTCTAATACTTTTTGGGGCCACCGTATCCAACCAGATATATCTGACTAGAATGTGTCTTTGGTTTGCAGACCACAGAGTTTCACCTGCATGACAATGGTAGGACCCTGAGCAGTGCATCGTGGGCCTTGGCTCCCCCAAACGGTTTACGCTACCAGTCTGTTAATCGGCCATCCCTGTCCCATCCCTTCCACCATGCCTGCCAGCAAAACAGAGCTCTCAGTCTGGAGGAGGAAGAGTGGGAGGAGGCTGTAAGCCTGTGTGTCCTCCTCAAACCTGGTGAGATGGATCAGCAGCAAACCATGGTGGAGGTGCCCCTTCATGGGCAGGCCAAACTAAGCGAGCTCCTGGCTTTGGGGCACAACAGACCATTTGACTTGCTTTTTCCTTTAACCACTGTTGATGGGAGCAGAGAGGATGATATTAGCATTTCTGGAAAGGTTGGGACTGAAGATGAGCTCCACGTGGAGCTGAGGGAGAGAGGCTCCTTTAGGAGTTTGTTTGAAACAGAGGGATGTCCCGCCCCATTTATGCTGGGATCTCACTTCTATTGCTTTCACTGTCCTGGGAAGGAATTTCACCTGGAGAGTGAAAGCAAACCAGGAATGTTCCAGGAAGCGCAGAGGTTCAGTTCAGCCTTTCCTGTCACTTACTGTAGCCATGCGGAAATGCAGAGTGTGGACAAGAGCTCTGGCAAGGGAGATCCAGAGAATGAGGAAAAATTAGCCCTGATGTACGAGAAGTTGAGGGTGGAGGTAAGATGCTGTAGTTTCTAAATGCTTATGTAGATCTAGGGTTTTTCAACCAACAGTCACAGCTTACAGCTTTTAACTGAAATCCTTCTGAGATCCTGCGTGCTTATGTATTGACCGAGCCATGTTGTTTTCCAGCTGCCCAGTTTCTTTGTGAAAAATCATGACTACAGTATCTACTCTGAAGATGTTGAGTTCATCAATGGTCTTCTGAACACCAAAACAAAGTATGTGGTTTCTAGATTGTGGTTGTTCTAGATCATAGGCCTTATTCTGTTAGACCAAAAAAAAGTAACTGAAGTCCAGAATGGTATTGGTATTTTGTTGTGGTTAGTATTGGCACTGTTTGATACCTGTGTCTCTGAAGGGGTCGTGTGGTGTACCAGCTGACAGTGACGCTCTGGCGACTGATGTGTTTGTGTTACTATGCGGGGGCTCAGCTAGAAGTTTTGAAGCTGACCAAACATCCAGAAAATGGCTCCATTCAGGCTCGCTGGAGAGTCAGAGGCCTGCCCTTCCACTCCCTGCTTGTGTTCTTCTACAAAAAAGACAAAAGCCAACTTTACAAGTAAGAGATGCTGTACCACATCAAATCTTTGTATGTGTTCTTTTGTGTGATGAAATGGTTCTACCTCTCTTTTTTCAGAACATATGATGCATTCTCCACCTTCTATCTTGGCTCTGATGGACAAATACACTGTCATAAAGTTGAAAAGGTGAGGTGCTCAAACCCAGCATCAGCCTACATTTGATGTTTAACATATATTTTTGTGGTAAAACAATGACCAATAAGATTTTGCTGTGGGTGGTGCTACCCATTGTGATGCAACAGATATAGATACCAAGCAACCGAAATCATTTGCTGATTAGAATAAAAACTTAGTTTAGTTAAAAAGAAAACTTCTATTGTTTTATGTATAACTAGGACAAGGTATAAGTGATAAAGTGCAACTTTAGATACCTGTACCAACATGAACTTAATTAACCACAGTGTTTATCTGTGCCCTGATTGGCAGGTTATGCAGGCTCGTCCTCCTGTGCTGCCAAAAGTGACCTCAATTCTGGCGGGGGCTTTGGTGGCCCTGGGCATTCAGGAACATAGACCCGCCCTCAACCTGCTGCCCCTCCTCCTGTCCTCCCTTCGACAGGCCCGAGCCTGAGTGACAAACACAGGCACAACACTGCATGAAGATGTGTATGCTCGGAGGAATGTGTGTTAAAAGACTGAGAAAGATAACGAGCTTAAACAGAAAATAACGTTATTGCGTGAGTTCAGTAAATGAGAAACTGGTTTTTCCTTGAGGGAAAATGACTGTTTGCAGGAACAAAAGCAAACGAGTTAAAACTGCCCAATCACCGATATCAGCTCACAAAATAAGCTTCTTATAAAAATGTAAAACTGGTTTGGATTGTTCAAGATTACAAAGCCTAGATTATATATATATACCACACTGTTAAGCAGGATAACACATTAGCCCTTGTCATCTGACCATCACCTCATTCAATAAACAGGAGATTCATTATTTTCTAATGCACAACTCTTAACACAATTATACACATTATGGTTCTTTTATGCACACAGTAACTGTTCGGGTAAATTAAATGGGGCCAGGACTAATGTTGGAGTTTAAATACCTTACAGCAGATCTACCAAAACACTTTTGGAGTGTCTTTAATGCACCATTAAAGGTTTAACAAAAACTCTGAAGAACAATTACAATAGGAAAGTCTTGATTTATATATTTTTTGTATTTATATATTCATCAGTTGCATTAACCGAATGTTCAACAGATAGTAAACAATTCGACAGTGTTTAATATTAAGGTTTTCATTAACTCATAGGTAAGTAATACCAGATGCATTTAGCTGTCAGTTTAGTTCTTGTTTGACCTTACCTTCCTTATTTTCCTCATAATGCGCAAGTCAAGCATAACACCCTGGATTATAACATTGCCAAATGTAATACTGCACCGGTCTTACTTAAAAATGCCATGCCGTCCAAGTAAATTAACATTTCATGTAAGACCACATTCGTTTGAAAAGCTTATACTTACAAATAAGTCTTTCCCCTCAACATGTTCAGGAGTTTTTTTGCATACACAAAATGTATTTAGGCAACCCTTGTGTCATTAAAAGAGTTACTTTTACCCAGAATAATTGGTCAGTTCAGCTCAATTGGTCATGTCCAGTATAACTTTCAGTCAGTGCACAATAATGCATGTTTTTCCCATACAAAGGTATGATCAGTTTTATCAATAAATGACTTTCCTCCATTAACAAAGAAGTTCAGTGGCTCTCATGTTACATGTGTGAGAACACATTTGTCTCAGTGGCAAAGCCTGAAGTGTCGGAATGGAAACTGTACAACTGAAATGATTCCAAATGTTAGGAACCTGATAAAAACAACAACAGACATTGTTCTGGTGATGTGTGACTATGTCTGCAGTAAATACTCAAAAACCTGGTGTGAATATATTGTTAAAAATAAAATGCAAAATCTTAATAAAATAGAATCTTCAGCCTGTTTTTCTATCCTTCCAAAATCTGTTAATCTGTAATATCTAGCCTGTTTAATATCATTATAACTGGTTGGACACTCACAACATGTTGACCTAAAGATCTTGGAAGCATCAGAGTCTGTGTGTGAAAGTTTTTCAGACCGATTTGACTATTGATCTTCTAATAACGTTGGTAACAGGGTTGAATGGTTGCGCTTGATGAATACAGTCAACGCTACAATGTGTAAAAATCCACAAAAATGGTCTTGACAACATGCTATAGAATTAATCTGCTTGGATGTCACAATTTTATTGTCACATTATTGCCAAACAATTCACCAATTTGCTTCCTATTTATGGAAAGCACAAGATCCATTTTAAAATAAATGCGTTACTTTGAATTTGTTTCTTTGATTATTATTAGCTGGACGTTTGTTTTAAACCTATTTTTAATTCTACACTTTGACCATTTTATTTAACAGCAACATTCATGAGCTACACAGATCTGGGAGCCAATGAAATGTTTTTGGCATGCAAGAAATAATTACAAATGGTAGCTATGCATCACTATGGCTAAAATACTTCAAGTCCTCAGTGATGAAGTGTGCAGTGCTGTACGTCTAAATCAGATGTTCTACAACATCTACACATTGAGAAGGACCTGCAATACACTAATATGTCAATATTAAAACTTATTACAACAATGTACAGCTAATATACAATGGACAGAGACATACATTGATCTGTTGAGTGTAAATTGATAACTTGAAGACATCTACAAAGATTATTAGATGCTGTTTCTGAGAGACGGTTAATAACAGTGTCTATTGCACACCACGTTAAAGGACAAAGATCTAGTTTTATCAGAGCGATGTGGCTCCTCTGCAGCTGGTTTGGCTCACCAGCTGTCAGTGTTTACTCTCTGTCCGCACCAATGGCGTGACATGAGCTGGAATGTGTCAGCTGGTTCCCAGTATGGTATGTGATTGGCTGTGGCCCGTGACACGTGACAACCATGGCTGTGCATTTGACGAAGATGAGCCAGATGTTGGAACAGAGCTGTTGATTAGAAGTCCTCAGAGAAAGCTTTGTGTGTGTTGGGGAACCTCTGGTGGTTGTAGTCTGGATCGTCACTCAATCTTTTCTTTATATCACTCTTGACCTGGAAGACCAAAAGAAAGATGAAAATAGATTTGAGTGTTTTATGACACACACGCACCAGATTTTATAACAGCGATCTAAAACCCCGACCTGTTGGGTGTATGCTTCCTGTAGCTCTGGTGCCTCTAGCTCCCCCTGTAGGTTTTCTGGGGTGGTTACAGGTTGCACCCCTGCCGCTCTGGCTGCTCGGCTCACGGCATCAGCAAGAGAGAGGTAAGGACCCTCACCCTGTGCTGTCTAAAAGACAACACACACAGCTTTATGAGTGGAATGGGGAAATCAAACACAAGCCGAGCAGTATCTGGTGCAATGAATGTCAAACTCTGTTTATTTTGAATCTGACCTTCGAATCAGAGAGTCTGATTCAAACCAGTAGTTTAAGACTGATTCACTCAGTACAAAGAACTTGATCAAAAGTTGAATGTCATAGCACAGGTTGATCTGCACCATGAAAAACCCTGCAGGAAAGGCTGTCCTAGTTTTATATGAACACACATGTGTTGGCGTGTAAAGAGACCTTTCTCCTCTTGGCTGGCATTCCGTGCAGGTAAGCATCAGAGAGAGGCGGCTGCGCTTTCATCTTCCTCTGGGTCAACATATCGTGTCTTATGATGGGCACCCACTCCTGAGGAACACATTCACATTGAAATGGCTTCATTATTACTGAGGAAAGAACAAAATGGTTCATGTTTGAAAGAAAAAGTAAAACGGACTCTTACAGGTGGAACAGCTGCTGCCCATGGCTCCACCTCTCCTGACCCCACCCGTTCTGTCATCGCCATGGCAACCGCTCCTCGTGTCTCCTCTAACGATGGCCTGTGTGGTGGTTCCTCAAGATCAGCAGCTTCTCCTGAGGAAAACATGACTTCTTCTGCGGTGGTGGCTGGAGCTGGACACAGACCCTCCTCCATCTGGAGCATATAATTAAATATTAATTTCATAACAATAGTGCAAATACAGACCCTTAAGGGACAGTGATAATGCAGAAGCCAACAATCTACATTTTGCAAAGTATAAAGCTGAATTGCTTTAGTATATACTATAGTATAGCTATCTCTGTCCTTGATATAAGTACAGTACCACATCAAAACTGTTCCTCAGCTTTCTAAGATGATTTATTTAGATTTATATAGATCGGCTCTGCTGTTCTTAGAAAATCTAACTCAAGGAAAATACAAAAAAGGAATAAATGAAAACCAGCGGCTTTAAAAGGAATGTTCTGAGTTCAGTGCAGGTTAAGCCCTTTCAACAACATTTGTGGCATTTTTTGTTGATTGCGACAGAAAATAATTTCATTATGTTCTTTAGCCTGTTCTTGTTGTTTTAAGTAAAAAGCACCAACTTACATAGTCATGGCATTAACTGAGTACTGAACACTTTGCACAAGGTCAATAAACTATTATTTCACACATATGCTAATCCATATTATGTAATTTTTTTGAGATTGAGGAATGGGTCAAAATAATGTTTTGTAGCAATCAATATTATACCACAAACACTCTCAACAGAACCTTGTACATGGATTTATGTAAAAGGAGTGCACGATTCACAAACACTTTTAAAAACAAAACTACTGTGACATTTCCCAGAAGCCAATTGTAAGAATCTCTGACTGACCTAGTGATCAAACTCACCTCCACACTCAAGTTCTGCTGATCTGCTTGTGCACCTGACTCTGTTCTCTGAGAGGACTCGCTCTGCATGCAAAACAGCAGTATGAAAACATTGTTATGTCTTTAATCTGCACCACTTTGTGAGTGAATCTGCTGTAAGATGAATAGAATTGAAGGACCTGTGTGTGAATAACATAATGCTGGATCTGGTTCTCGGTAACTGGATTGTGCTCCAGAATCACATGCAGCCTCATGGACATCATACTGGTCAACCAGTTCACCAGACTGGGGTTCACTCCTGCCGACATTCTCCTCTGTAAATCAAAACAGCAGGAAGATGACAAATGTCCCATCACACATTTAATAAGGACAAACAAATGAGGACGATGGATCTTACAATACGGTGATTGATGACACCAGTGAGCGCTCTTTGCTCTCCTCGTAAGCAGTACAGATTGAGGGCCAGACATTCAAACAGACCCTGAGTGCACAGATACAGCAGACGCTGTCCAAACGTGTTATCTGGAAGGACAGGAGAGGGAAGATTAAACACAGATAGTCTGTAAATCCTCAGAAATTGTGTGCATAAAGTGCCTAAAACAGATCAGAGATTACAGTTTCAGAATCTAGTAATATGCCTTACTAGCTTTTAAGACAGTGTTCTAACTGACAGGAACCTTGTACGTGACCAATCTGAAACACTCTACATTAGAAACATGTGGGCCATATAAATAGTGCTTCTCTTTGAGTTTATAGTATTGACTTAAAGCTATATGTGATTTATAATTGACATTTCTCTCACTTTATCTACCATCTTGGAATTTCTTATTAATTTGATGCTGCCAAAGTCTCTTAAGTCCCATAAACTTCTCTTGTCACTTTTCCGACTTTTCTCAGCCATTTAACAGATGGAAGATGAAGTTAATCATTTGCAGCGAGTAATCTATTTTAAATGTTCTATTTTAAAATCTCTCAATAAAATACATAGATGATATTAAAAATGATGTGTGGATTTAGGACAGATTTAAGTAGCCCACCATTTGCACTCTCAGAGATATATGACCACAAAGAACATGGGTTAAAATTAGTTCATCTTTGATATAATGCAGTCTGCACTAGTGTAATTCATATAAAACCTTTTAAGTGGTATAAAACCGATATGAGGTCACAACATAATGAAATAAAATTACATTCAGCAGCAGCAAAGTTCATATCGTTACTATGACAACCAGGACTAAGAACGCCTCCTAACGACCTAATTTAAAGTGGTGACACACAGCTACATAGTCACTGGTGGTGTGAATGGGGCTTTAGCATTCACTGTCAATGCAGTTTCAGGGCAGATATTCACCCCTGCAGTGCAGAATGTGAGTGGCCATGCTTGTGAACTGCTGTCTCAGAAAGGACATGTTGGTTTGGATGATGTCCACTCCCTCTCGAACTGACACTGTGGACTGAAACACACAGTGATGTGTCTGATGTACAGAATGTTACAGAGCAATGTGTTTGAAATATAAATCAAATGCAAACAAGACTTACAAAACTCTCAGCAATATACTCCTCTAGTCCATTGATCAGATCCTCAGCTGCACTCTAGAGATGATCATTAAAAGCATTATAGAGTTTCAAAATACAAAGAGGGAAACATGATCTGTACAGAGTGTATCGATCTCAAAAACATTATGATGCATTGCACCCTCTGATAGATACTTTTATCCAAGTGGACTTACTGTGCATTCAAGCTATATGTTATACGAGTATGTCAATATGCGGAGACTCAAACCCCTGACCTGGGCGTTGCTGACGCCATGCTCTACCAGTTGAGCTACAGGAAAGTATTACCCTTAAATTTATTTTCGTTCAATGAATCAGTTGTATATAAAAGTTAATTTTAGTGAATTGTTTCAGAACACACACAGGTATGAATCTGGTGACAGCTCAGACTCACAGCTATGTTGGCGTCTGTGGGTTCTCGGCCCTGTAGGTAGTGCTCGGTGAAGAAGGCTGTGAGCTGGGGCTGAATGCGGCTCAGAGGCTGAGGATTACCATGCAGGAGCAGGACCATGTCCACCATGGAAAAGCTCTGACACACCAGGGAGAGCAGATCTCCAAAGAAACCTACAAAACAATTAGAAACAGCGAGTCGTACCAAACCACTGAGGACAGAAAACTCTTAAAGAATAATGCTTGGTTTTTATATTGTGATTCAAGGCTTAAAATTTTTAATGAGAAATATTTGAGAGGAAATGAGCAGGAAAAATGTGATGATCACTACTGTACTTTATCAGGCCTTGAAAGTATACGGTGGTACAATGTGCTGGTACAGTGCTGTACAAGTTCTTCAACAGCAATAATAGCAAGACCAGCATGTTATCACACTGAACTTCTTAAATGTTTTTACAGTGAAACTGACTCACTCACCCACTGCATCTCCAGCTCCGGGTGTGAAGAGGTTGCTGGTTTGGGAGAGTCTCTGGATAAACTGGGCGATGCTCTCAGTGTTACCCTGACCAGCCCCCAGAGAGCCCATCATGGTGGACAGGACTCCCTGCACAATACCTGTGAAAAGCTCAGGGCTGAGGGTCTCTCCACTGGGAGGCTGAGGGGTGGCTCCTGAGGGGGCAGTGGGCGTGGCTTGTGTGGGTGGAGGTTGCTGGTTTGGAGGTGAAAACACAGGCTGACCAGACTGTGAGAAGAGATAGGTCACATGAACAGGCGCAGTCACAATGCTAGGGTGTTACTATGTGGTTGATATAATATTTAAGCATGTTGTTATTGAAATGAATGCATGTTGCTTTAAGACCCATGTCTGTGGTGTCTAGAGCCCTGTATTCAGAAGAGGGTGAACGTGACAAACATATGTTGCCCTATACTAGCAGTTTTTTTAAACATATACAAACTCATATATAATGTCACGTGGATCATTTTATAATGCACACTAGGTTACACTATATGAATGCAAAGTTGCTCTGGGGTTGTTAACTACTGGCATAGGTCAAAAAGCCGGTCCCAAATCCCCACATATGGCATGGTTCCCTATATTAATTTTAGTTTAAGGGATTTGCTTGATTTACACATATATATATATATATATATATATATATATATGTAAATATAGACTTACAGAAAAGTTACAGAAAAGTTATATATATATATATATATATAGTGCCTTAATACTTAAATGTAAGTATACATTATTAGTTTGCTGCCATAACTAAAATTCATCACCCGTCATGTCAGCCCAAGCAGAAAAACAATGTATACCAATGTTTACCATAGCCCATAAGGAGTTTGAGCTTTGTTCAAATTACTAACGCTAAAAATATGAACTAAGATAAAAAAAGCACTAACCTGAATGAACTCTGACAGGCCCTGGATAAAGGCAGGGACACCTGGAACAGTCACTGTAATGGAGGGAGCAGCTCCACCAGAACCAACTGCTCCACCAGCTCCACCCAGGAGAGAGCCCAGCAGCTGAGCGAGGTTGTCCCCTGGGCCACTCTCCTGCGACTGACCCACAGACGCTGTGCTGGTGGTGTGGGTGGACGTCTGACCAGACGTGTTGGCTGAGGATGGAGGAGCAGACGAGGAGGAGGTGGTGGAAGGGGTGGATGAGGAGGTGGAGACAGAGAAGGAATGGGACGAGGAGGTAGATGATGTCTGGTCTCCTGATTATGGAAAGCATGACATGTTTACAAAATTACAAGTTGTGCAATGAAACATCTTGAACAGGAATTGAATAGGACCAAATGTGTCTCACCTGTGTGCAGTGGCATCAAAAGCTGCCCAACCAAACCACTGACCATCTGTGTGAGAGGAGAGGACGCCATAGGGTTGTTCTTGATGATGTTAAAAAACAAAGTACAGACGTAGAAAATTAACCATTTCCCTTTTCACAACTTTAAAGCTGTAATCTGTAACTTTTCTGTAAGTCTATGGGATTGTTTTGCATGTTCCACTGTAGAGATGCTTGTTTAACCACTGATAGAACATTTACATTACATACATGATAGAAACATCAGAAATGTTTATACTTGGCTTGTCTGTTGTCCTGCTGATGGGGGTGCGGTTGCTCTCAGGTTGATGTTGGTCCCCATGGTGCCTGTGGGCTGGGGGATGCGTGGGGATAAGGAGGGTCGTGTGATGACCAC
This sequence comes from Ambastaia sidthimunki, assembly GCA_036877625.1. Classification (NCBI taxonomy): domain Eukaryota; kingdom Metazoa; phylum Chordata; class Actinopteri; order Cypriniformes; family Botiidae; genus Ambastaia; species Ambastaia sidthimunki. The sequence continues at coordinate 33,013 of JAZGTK010000231.1, forward strand.
CCTGGCCTGAGGAGGAGGAGGGGCCGCGCTCTCTCCACTCTGAGCACCGGCGCCTGCAGTGCCCTGCTGCTGCCCTGGGTGGCTGGCGGAGGTTGCAGTTGCCATGGCAACAGCCTGCTGCGAAATATGATGCATGATGGCCTGCATAAACTCTGGCGGCAAACCTGGAATGTGGACGGGTGCTGTGGTGCCTTCAGAGAAGATAAAACAGAGCTTAATGACAAAAGCCGTAATTTTACACGCAAGACTATGAACAAGCAACTGCTGCTGTTTGCATCCCAGTTAGACAGTGTGTAGTATTCAAATACTACATATGTTAAAGGAACAGTTTAGCTACTCACTTAAACTATATTTTAATTTTTGTTTGCACTATTCCTTTAAGACCTGTTGCATATGTTGGCAAATGCCAGTATGTTTGTTGGCTGGTTATTGACTTTTGCGAGAGATAGAAACTAACCAGTCTCTCCAGCAGCACTGGGGTTCTGTTGCCTTTGGCCCTGCGCTCCACTGTCTGAATCTGCTGCACAGAAATGCACAGATCAGTGGCTGCCAGTTACACTACAGCTGCCCAGTTCAAGTCTGTAATGGCCCCTTTCTGAAGGCGACTATTTACTGAATCCAACCAAAATGTCAGAAGGAGGTTGTTAAAAAGTGTGGCAGACCAGGAATGGGCAGTGTGGCTTAAACAGTGCTAGAAACACTGGGGTTAATATGGCGGCAAAAAGACATACCATCCATGTTCATCTGCATCATGACCACAGGCTCCATTGTCTGATGAGTAATTCTGATTACTCTTGGAGTCCCTTGATTGTGGCCTGTCTGTTGATTGGCTCCAGCGGGTGGAGCCTCTCCCTGCTCCTGCTGCTCTGATTGGCTGCTGGACTGAGAAGGCTGTGCCTGACCTTCGCTTGTGTGTCTGCTATTGGAGGTCATGGTGACCGTGGTTCCCAGGTTCATCTGCGAGCAGATATACATTGTCAGATTAATTGCTACTATCCAAAAAGCAGAAAAATTGTCCTCTCACCCGAATGGGAACGTGGGGCAGTCCACTCTGTAACACAACAGGAGAGGTGTAGTGAGACATCGGCCGTACCACGTGTAAGTGGCGGGGAGGCTGAGCAGACAAATTGCAGCGAAGGTCACTCAGAGCCACCAAGGTGTTTCCAAGGAGACGAAGCGATTCTCCAATCAAATTAAGAGTGCGCTGATCTTCCTCACGTTCTTGCATCTGTCAGAGGTTGGAAAAAAATAACTTTTCAGCTAATCAAAACTGCTGCACGTGACAAAAATACGATGGTATGTACTTGTAATTGACGGACTAGGACATACATTGTTATTGTAGTCAGCAGAACTGGCTGCTCCAAGGATGGAGTGAGTTCTCTCCATGAAAGGACGGAGTCGCTCCTCCACCCTTCGTACCTCGGACAGAACCTCCACCAGCTCTAATGGGCTCGGGTGGCTGATAGCAACAGACATAACTGTACATTCTTTCCGACTAGCTGACCAGTAAAGTGTTATTTTGCTCATCCCTGGTTTAATTGATAAATAAAATCTGTGTGAATCTTACTTGGGTCCAGAGTGACTTGATCCCTCTGTCTGTGTAGCGGAGGATGAGAATGATGGAGGTGATGAGGTGTCCATTGGTTGTGCTGGGAATGATGAAGATGACTGAGGAGGTTGTGCTTCACTTGATGGACCCTGAAACCAAATGATTGAAATCTGTCCCAAGAAGACTGTAATATTTTCTACGGGTACAGCTCAAAACATCATGCTGAACAGACAAACAACAAATCATTTTTGTGGCATTCGGATGTCAAGGTGAGAAATGGGCACCTCAAGTCTGTGGATTAAAGCCTGAGTTTCTCGCAGCAGACTTTCAGCCAACTGGAGCCTCATTCTGGGCTCGCTCTGCGCTGATTGGTCCATGTTGATATGAACATCCACAGAGCCACTGCTCTGTAAAAGAGGAAACAAATTATGCCAGATGAGCCAAGAGAAAACCTTTAGTTTCAAACAACAGGCTGTAAACAAACAGCATCAGCGAGCAAATATATTTAGAGCATTCATATACATACCTTAAAGTGTTAATTATATATGTGAGCATTAAGTTACAACAATGTTTCTAGGTCGGTGGATTTTCAACCTTTTAACTTAAAGAGAGAAAGACTTAAAAAAGAGAGAAAGACTTAAAAAAGAGAGAAAGACTTAAAAAAACTCCCATGTCCACAACAATATTTGAGAGATCCCCCCACACACAATTTCTACCCATAAAATGTTCTACAGCTTGGCATAACTAGAAAGGTGTATTTGTTAGACAACAACCAAACACTAAGAAATATTTTGATTTTTAGTTGTTTCAGTTTATTGTAATGATTTATTTGTCTTATTTTAAATAAGTTTAAGTCATTTTGAGGCCGTTTGGAAGTGTGTTGAGGCGGCTGGTTGAGAAACACTGTTCTGGATTGTTGACTCACTCCTGTGTTGTTGCTCACTCTGATATTCCGGCCGGTCTCTCCAACATTAGACAACATCTGCTGCACTGACATCTATAGAAGAGCAGAAACATTTATTAAAGTCTTATCATGCATGTATTCTTCACAGTGGCTGGACTTTTGTTAGCAGTCACATATTTTTCAGATTTACAAGCACACAATCTGTTGATGTAGGAAAGACCGGTAACCTGGATTTGCTGTGGATCCATGATGTTCACAGGCAGGTTAAAGGTGCCCAGCATGACGTAGTTGTTGGCATTCCGGTCATGTGGAGTTTCTGGAAAGGTGGAGGACTGAGAGGTGGATCCCCCATCCGTTGCACTCGAGGAGGCTGAAACACCACCTCCTCCACCCCCAGACTGACTGTTCTGAGGAGGTGCCCGCTCCACAAGATGAATGACTTTTCCATCAACATCTTATGACGAGCAAAAGAGAGACAAATGGTTAAATATACTCCATAAAAAGGATAGCACACTACGTATCATTTACACCACACAAATAAAACCCCCTTTTGACTGGTTTTAAAATGTATATACATTTATAAAGCGTTTTTGACTTTCTTACATAATGTACTTTTAAAGCTACACTGCATATGAATATACAGCTAAGATTACAAAGGGAGAATAATACCACAAATGGCTCAAAAACGCACTTTTTATTCAATAACACACATAATTTCTTTTTGCAGTTCATAGTAGTTGCAGTTAAAATGTAAAAAGACGACTAACTGTATTCTGTGAGGGTCCTCTCATCTTGCAAGACTTTACCCTGGTAGATCAACCTCTGTTTATCCACCGGGATTTCAACGGAAGAAGCAATGTGCTCTTTAAACTGCTTCACGGTCCACTTAGAGAAAAAGAGACTCTAATTTAAGACAGTGTCATTGTGGCACACATATTATTGTGATTAGACTCAAGGTACAGACTTTACCTCTGCATACCTCACAATAGCTACATACAGTACATGACTAATATCACTACAGAAACAGCCACATGGCTCATAGGACACACAATAACACACCTCTCCCCTGACACTGAAGGTCCTGCTCTGGGAGTCCAGAGTTTTTACAGTCACCTCTATGGTTCCTGGCTCCTCCATGGCCTTTTTCGTGGCTCAGATTTTCTTTAACAAATTACAAAGTGATAAATGAATCCACAAACTAATGACACAAACCAAGAGTAACGTAGGACCACATCTATTGACGTTAAAGCAATCCTATTTTAATGATAGAAAATATCTACTAGCTGCGTCACCATAGAAACGTCGTTCTCTTGCAATGTTGGTTATAATGGGAACGTGCTAATTGTGTCGCCATAGTAACGTCCCACGCCAGCGGTACAGCTGAGGTGAAAAATCACCGTCATTTCATTACACTTATCATAAAAACGTGCCATAATTCCAGCGTTCTTTCACAACGTGAAATACATCACTACAAAATATCAATATCTATCACTGCTGTAATAGTTTGATGGCTAACAACGTTCAAGAACGGCTCCTAATTCCAGGATAAACAAATGCTATATACAGAAAGCAGCAGTATCTGTTTAGGATCGAAAAGGGTTAAACGTCTTACTTTTTGTTTTACTGTGAAAGATCGTCGATTCTGAGCTCAAAATAAACGAAGTTAATTATTTTGTTTTATATTACAGCTATAGGGACATGGCTAGCTAAACAGCTAGCTAATACCAGACAGTTCGTGTCAGGAAGTGACGTCATGTTCTCTTGCAGTGATACGCTTTCAAAATAAAGTGGCGTCAGAAAGATTGAAAATTAATCATTTTAATAACTCGGCATACACATAAATTAATAATTCAGTTTGTTTTTGGTAAATGGAAAAACATTTATGATTGGAGTCGTATACACGTGTAGAACTGAACATTTGCAACTACAATACTTACCCTCACATAAATTTAAGGAAATTAACTGTTTTGTTGTAAACCACGTGGGGACACCAACACACCAGCATCTAAAGCACAATAAACTGTATGCTGGTAACCAGCAATACTGCTTTTAACAGGGGAGTGAGATGTAGCAGGGAGAATGAGACCTGTGGTGCAGAGCTAAGTGTCAATTTAATGAGAAATTGCATGTGGAAAAGTGGGTCCTTGTTGGAGGGTCTGCATTTAAATTCTCTCATCCCACTGTATCATGCACTAGCTACAACCCTGCTACCATGACAACAGCCTTTATCATGACATCACCTCCCCAGAGTGACTCATACTGCGCAGGTCTGCATAAAACACGTTCCTATGTGCGTCAGAGAGAAATTGATGAGACTTTATCTGAGAGCATGTGTCTAGTAGGACAAACAAACAACACACAGCCTGCAATGATTCAGTAGACATCCACATATTTAATTAATTCTCTATGTAACAAAAATAATTACACATCTTTGTTCAAGGAGCTTAACGATATTGAAAAGTGATCAGAAACCATACATATAGAAATGCACAGAACACAAACATACACAAAGCTTTGTATTGCACGACTGGATACAATTACTCCCTTTTCAGTACTGTGGGACAGAATGTGCTAGGGGAATGTTACACAAGATAACCATGAGACTCATTTTTGGCTGTTAAATGACGCAGGTACAACTTTAGATCTTTTAAAGCTGTAAATGTAAATTTTCCTGCAAATGAGTTTTTTCTTTCATCATTATTTGGGTGTAAAAATTCAGATATTCTCTAAACATACATTTAAATGATCCAGTTGAATGATTCATGAAGTATTTGCCACAGACAAACTTACATCAGACCATAACAGTGTCATATTTAGTAGCAGAACACACTAAACAAAAATTACAAGGCTTATTCTGTACCTGCCATTACCTATGACCATTACTGAGATGCAATTTATAATAATGTGGTCATTAGATTTTTAGAGGACCAATATGAAGAATAATAAATCATAACGTAAGTAAAACCATACCTGCTTGTACAGATATTATGAATTACAATTTATATTCAGTGACTTCAAAAAAGCTCCAATTAATTCATGATTAGACTAGTGTTCATGATTAGAGGTGTAAAACAGTGACAGAGGTATGTGTAAAAAAACTACATCCCACTCGTATTTCACAAGATTATAAAGTAGCGTAAAAACAGCTGTGACACAATGTGTTTATAGGTAAGTGAGGAAATCACATAAAGCTTCCGTTACCAAAGGTGTAACATCACAAGATATGCAAAAATGAAGCACAGACTTAAGATGATCTTTGAGTATTGCTACAGCATTTCACTACTTAAAAACAAGTCACTTCTAGATAAAGCTAAAAAGGTGTTTAGATTGCCATTGATTTGTAGCACAATGTATAAGTAAGTTTTTCCTTATTGTAATTTTGTGGTATATTGTGGTTCTGAGTCTGTAAATTGTGTCTGGTGAGATTAACCTGGTAAAGTTAAACAGGTGGTTGATTAACATCTTTCACCACAGGGAGGCAGTCTAAAATTTAAGCTGTATTGCCTACTTAACTACTTAGTGCAACAGTTTTTTTTTCATATAAGAAGGTATTGCGGCATAGTAACATTGACAAGTACGACACATTCTGCGTCTGGTTTACATTTGTGTCCACTTATATTACAAGAAAAAACAACAGTACATGGTCGCCCAACATTGACAATATTCACACAATTAAAATTTTCTCGGGTGACACCTGCTAAGCTTGTGAAACATTGGTGAGCAGAAAAGAGATGAGCTAAACTAAACTAAAGCTCTTCAGCTCACCAGCCACACCAGTTAACAACAAACACAACAGCTTAATACTAGGACTGGCGTGATAAACATAGGGAAAAGGTTTAATACAAAGGTTGAGGCATTTGTGTTCTCTCACACGCACTCACCCACCATCACACGCTTTCACACCACATTACAGTAAAGAAAATGTACACGATAGTTTTCCTCCTCCACATCTCCACATACAGACAGACAAACTCATGTACATACATTATAGTTTTGTTAGCACACAAATCATTGCAGCTGTTTCAGATTATGAAAGCAGTTCTAAGGTAGAGAAACATTTACATATATATATTAAGCATGTGTGTATAAGCATATGTACAAAATGTCATCATGTGTACATATTGTCTGTTCTCTATCTAATAAACGATACTCTTCACTTCCTGCTATGACCTGATACAACAAATCGCTCTGATGCTCAGTCATGGCTTTTCAGTTTATCTCAGCCAATGACAATGAGAAGATGGCTATGCTTTCTTATGATGTCATCAAGCCCATGCGTTCAGTGACTGTGTGTTTTTGTGTACATATGTGAGTGTTTGTACATGTCTGTAGGGGAAGAGTGCTGCGTAGGAAGGCACTCACAAAGACTTATCAAAACGTCAATGAATTCAGTCCTGTCCTGAACTGATCCTTTGTTTTGTTTCTTTTTAATGCCTTAGTCACAACCTGTAATTAGTCATGTGTTAATTAGTGGCTGTAAAATTCACAGGGCTCTGGGCAAAATTTAATGTGTTGGCCCCACTTACCCTGGGCCAAATGAGGACCTTAGTGAACCCCACATCACAAGAATACATTCCCACTCATCCACATCTGGACGAGAACCCTGGTTGCTTTGTTAACATTTTGAGTCTGGAAGCAAAAAGCGGGGAAAAAATGCTAAAATTCTGTCTCCTGTATGACCAAATCAGTGTGTAAATAACCTTGAATATGGGGTTTAAAACTGCATTATGAATTGTTGTAAACAACTGAAAAGACAGTTAAAAATTATGGGGGCACTTGTAAAAGACAGATGAATGCCTGTCTGCCTGCTGAGTACACTACAGAATATTTAGAGGCTGGACTGAAAAGACAGAGCCCTTTTTGAGTCAGAAAAAAGTCCTGCATTAGGGATTCCATCTTTTAAACTATAACTTCTTGTGATTTCCCTAAGAGACTGTCTAGCAGCCAGAATGAACCAGAAGTGAAACAGTTTACCAGATGACACAGGATTAAAATCTATCTTGCATTACTAATCCTTCTAAATATCTGTACCTATTAGGCCACATCTCTATCTAACCATTCATCCCCAGGTTAGCCAAATCTGGATTTCAACTGTATGTACATTTTCTCTCATCATCTATTACATATATCGTTCTAGAAGTCTGTACATGGTTATCCTATACCCCCCTGCAACCACCCACCCCAACCCCCCTCTCTCACTTCCTCTCCTCATTACTTCTGCATGTCACACTGCAGTAAAAGAACAATGGAGGGGTCGCTCTTGGCCGCCTCTTTGAATTCTTCCAGCGTGATCTCGTCGTTGTGGTCCTTGTCCATCTTGCTGAAGATTTTGTCCACACGCTGCTGTGGGGTTAACCCGTCCTCGTTCATGCGCATCATGATCACCGTGCCAACCATCTTGTAGATTGCCTGGAGATGGACACGGAGTAAGAGAAACAGAGAGAAAAAGTTTGAATAATGAAAAAAAGATCAAGAACTTGCTGACCACTACAACATACAAATATTTCTGAATGGTTCTGAAGGTCTCACCTCGATGATCTCCAGCATCTCCATGCGTGTGATCTTGCCGTCTCCATCTAGGTCGTACATGTTAAAGGCCCAGTTGAGTTTCTGCTCAAAACTTCCCCTGGATGTGATGGACAGAGCACAGATGAACTCCCTGAAGTCAATGGTGCCGTCGCCATTCTTGTCAAATGTCCGGAATGCATGTTGGGCGAATTTGGAAGCATCACCGTAGGGAAAGAACTAAAAAACACAAAGTAAATGCTAAATTAGAAAAAGGTGAATAGCTTTACTTAAGTAGCTGGTTTATTAGTGACTAATTCTACTTGAAGACTTCTGCAAAAGTTTAAATAAGATCTGAGACTATAGTACTTTCTTTTTATTATCTGTAGTTTGATATGCGCTATAGCACTATATGATCTTATTTTACAGAGAAAGTCAATCTGCCTAATATCTTCTTTTGTGTTACATGAATAAGAACATATAGGGTTGTAGCAACACTACATGTTGGCATATGTTAATATCTTTTAGATGTTTAGCTGCTTTTGTTAATTTAATTGCTCATTGGTTGTAATTGCTCATTGGTTGTTTTGAGTTAAATAACTTCAAATCTACTTGAGGCACCTTTGGAAGTTTGTTGAGGACCCCTAGTGGGCCCCAGCCCCCTGGTTGAGAAACTCTAATCCAGGTGCATAGACTAGTCCTCACCTTGACATAGAGTTGCTGGAACTCTTCCAGATTGAGGATTCCAGATGGACAGTCCTTCAAGAATCCCTTATACCACTGCTTCAGCTCAGCTTCATTGAACTCTGTGCTCTTGGTCAAGTCATCAAGCACCTCAGGAGCAAGCTTGCTGTTATGTTTCCCCATCTTTCTGTGCCTCTCTGTGAAAAAAGTGAGTTTTTTTAAAAAACATACAGATGCTTCCAGGCTTGGTGGATTGCAGCAATCAAAAACTGTAGACAGCAGGTTTCTAGACACATTAAACTGAAAAGAATGTGCTGGAGATCAGTAAAGCAGGTAATTTCAGCAGGATATAAATGTTTGTAGACACCCAAACACCACAGCCATATGTGATAGAGCCATTTATTTAGCATTATTAATATTTTTTTCTACAAGACATTGGACATGGTTGCAGGACTTGATTTCATTCACATCAGCTTTTTCACACCAGATTCAAAAACCACAGATCTTGCTTTTGTGAAGAGGAGCACTCTCATGCTGGAACAGAACCATCAAATTGCTTCCACAGTTTGAAGTTGGAAACACACAATTCCACATTGTTGCATGCAAGATTTGTGTTTACTGGAAATTAGGAACCAAGCCAAATCTATTAAATCGAAGGAAGTGACCACATACTTTTGGCTATTTATTAAAGCAATTACCCTGCTTTTGTAGAGTACAGAGTACAGTTACCTATCTGTGCGGAGTGCAGAATTATTTGAGCTAATAATAACTGACGCAACCATTTCTGTTAGCATGTGTTAAAGGCTCCCTGTGACAGAACCAGAGATATATTAAACAAAATTCAAATTGGCCTGGAGCTTTGAAAATGGATATATTTGGGTGCTCAGATGACAAATGAGACACTGTGTTAATGAGTCATTATCTCCGCTCTCGGATTATTAAAGTTCATTAAATTTTTAACAGGTCTAAATAGTTGACGAGGGGCACATGATGATGGAATACAGCAGCAGGTCTGCAGAGGAACTCATCTGAGACCCAGTCGCCCACGGCGCTATTTTCTCCCACCGACGGAAGGTCATTTTAGTGGGATCTTGATGACTAATCAGAGGTGAGCGTTCATCTCCTCTCTCTCTTTTCTCTTGCTCTATTCCACTCTCGCTTTCTCTCTGTCTCTGACCTTTTTTGGAATTTTGTGGTCTGGCAGAGCTCTGCTTATCTGGGCATCTTTCTGATTAGTTAACTTCAGACAGGAGGGTTTAATTATAGATCTAATTGGTTAACAAACCTGGATGTTAACCAGGCTGGATTCCTTGGAATTGTTACTGGAGACAATGCACTATTGTTTTCAATCATAAATGTCTCAATCACACTCTGCATATATTCCTGCCCACAGATTGACCTTTATTAACTCACTTGTTAACGTATAAGTGATTGTCAGCAAAAGGAAAACAGATCTGTCAATCATTACTCTACAGCCCTCTATGAAACTGCAAAGGAAATAAAAAGGGATTCAAACTGGAAACCAACATCGGTGGAGACATATGAAGGTTCTACACCTATATTGCTTTGTAATCTGTGAGAAAGTTGTTTGGTTTCCAGGGAGATATATCATCAAAAACGTGAAAACACTGTGGATATTTTGCCACAAATGTCATAAAATCATGCAGGCGAGGATTCGTATATCATTTTTATTGAGACTGCCAGGCACAGGACAGAACAGAGCAACAATATTCCACCGGTTTTGGCTTCCTGTTTTTGTATCTACCTATTCTCTATAGCCTTTACAAGTGTACAATTCAACAAGATTTGTACCTTAAGAAAAGGTAACATAATGCCATGGTGTTGTGGTTGATGGTGAGGGTATTGCTGTATTCTGATCTATATAAAAGTTATTGCTATTGCTATATTCTAATGTATATACAAGTCATTGCTATTGCTATATTCTGATCTATATACAAGTTGGGTCAGAAAATAACAGCACTTCACAACAGTAATGGTTGCTTCAGCAAGCAACACTTATTAAAACCAACCAATCTCAGGTCTAAAAGGAGGTGAAGGAAGAGTTAAACCTGGAGAGATTTTAGAGGGGAAAGCTTTGAGAGCGGCAGATACCAGCTGTGTTTGGTGTCCAAGGTGAAGTCTGGTGGACTCGCATGGATAAAACAGCCCCATCCTGAGTCTCAGACAGGCCCATTTAATGCCTGTCAGAGAAGCAAGTGTTGCAGAAAACCAAGTTTCCAACATTAATGGGCAATTACAAAGAACAGCAAAAAACTTTTAATCTTATGATTGGCTGGTGTTCAAAAGAAAGAATTTAATTGGGTCTGCAGCTTTACAATGGAAACTCAAGCTGTTTTTCCAGTTGTTTGTGGTGGAATATAATCTCTCCTGAGTTTTTTTGTGAGTCAGTTCCTGCCTCATTTGCCACAAGAGAGAACCTTATAGCTTATCAACAAATGGTTGCTTTTTTGTGGTTCCTTCAGGATTATGACGACTGCTAGGGGATTAGTCTAGTAGTACTGAAACAAGAAATGTGGCAGACATCAAAAAGGGTGTTTCTGTCACTTTGCAATTTTCTTTTTTAACAGAAGTGATGCTTTTCAGTGAGGGTCTGCAGATTAATGCATCATGTATTCAGCTGCTTGAACAACATGTCAGTCAGTCAGACCTGTACAATTAGCATTAGCTTCCCAACCAGGTGCTTTGTTTGTGACAGCTGTTTTAAATTTTCTTTTGCTGTACTATTACTGAAACCATAAAACAATGAACATTTTCTTCCATCCTGCATGCAGCATATGTACAGTATTTATGTACCCTATGAGTTGACAAAAAGTATGGTCTTTAAATTAACATGAAGTCAGAACAACATAACAGCTTGTAAAAATAATGATGCAAAATATTATTTTAAATAGTTTTAGATGCACTGCACTGATTTCAAGTCAAATATCCAAATTGTATTTGAAACAGCACTTGCAATAGCACTTTATCTATTGTGAATTAGTTCGATCATAAGACTCTTAAAAAGCATCTTAATATATATGTTAATGCTTTTCCTTAAAGTCTTTTTTTTAATGATTTAAAATGCCATAATAGTTATTTAACTAATGGTTATTATTTGATATTATGCACAATCAAACCCTGAGAAAAGTTGCATTTTTAAATTCCCTTTAAAATCTTTAAATTTCTTTTAAAGACATGTTTAACTCTTGTGCATGAGATTTGTTAAGACATCATGACAAGTTAAAAATAGCTCAATTAGCTTTACTTTGTTATGCTCTGTCTAACAGAGATGTTTTTGAACGCAAGAATGCGTTTTACATAAACACCCTGTAAGAAACACCCAATCCAGTTGGACTCAGGTGAACCATTAATTAAACAAGGTTTCCCCTAATACTAATTAGTCTACATAATATATATTAAACAACATGTTTTCATAATCGACTAGTGAGTGGGTTGCCTGAACGACTAAAATAAAGAGTTTTAAACATCCCTTCTTGGAAAACTGCTAAAGCTCTCAGCAAAATGCCTGTGATGAGACCAGAAGGTCACAAATTAATTCTGCTCTACAGTCCTTCCCAGCCAGTAAGAAAAGAGAGTGAATGTCTTTGGTGGCCTTGTTTCATAGCCTCTCGCCATCACTTTTACACTTCCATCAGTTCTACATAGAGATCGATGGACACTGATTGCCATTGTGGTCACTGCTGATGTCTTTGATATTCCGCCCACATCGGAATAAGTGTTTCTTTTAAGAGCCTCCAAATGAGATGAGAATCCTGGGAGCCGGGACTCAGGGACACGGGCAGAGGATTAATTCCGCCACACCGCACACACGCAAAGACGTTCAAGTTCTGCCGCCTAAATAGATCCCAGGTGGGAAAATTATTTTTGTTGAACATTGTGCTGCCAACTGTCAGAGATTGAATGAGAAAAGAAGAGATGACTCAATTTGAGCATCTCACAGACTTTATTCACCTCGGTGACCTGCTGCCCACCCTTTAAAGATCAAGATATAAAGATGGCAGGAGGAACTGAGAGATAAGAACAGAATTCTAGATGTAGAAGAGATTCTAGATGTCAAAAACTCTAAGAAACACAGATGTGACAACTCTGTGACAGTGCTGGTCCTGTAGTGAGGGATATGTGTGCTGGTCCCCAGTGTGGTACAGCTGCTTAACCAGCATGTGTTATGTTTTGCCTGGAGTACTGGTTAACCAACATATGTTGTGTTTTGAATGTCTGTATGACGGTTTATTAGCAAGGGATTCCAGCATACTTTTTGACCTGGGTATGTTGTTTATGCAGTTGTTTATGCCACACTAGCTGAACCAACAAGTCTTTCTTGGTCAACCAACTTCACAGGCATTACCAAGCATAAACCAGCCTTGCATGAGCAAAGTAGGTAAGCTTAAGACTGCTAACTTCCCATTCTGCCCAACCACTGTGCCCTCTCTGTGAGGTCCTTGCCTGAGCTTGTTTCTCCTCAGAGGGGTTTCACCATCATCTTCCATCATTGCTTTTAAATCTCTCTCGTAACTTGTTGTGACAGCTCATTGAAACTGAGGCCATGAACTTCACAGACAGAAACAGTTTTATCTGTTTAGTCAGACACAATACATCAAAGGCAATAAAGTAGCTGTCACTTAAACAAATAGAGTTGTAAAGGAGTTCAGGAGGAGCATGTTCTTCTAATCTTGTCAATCGCAACACAAGGATAAATGGTTGCTTACCTCACTTCTGTACCAATTTGCTTCCAGCGCTGTGTCCAACAATTCTTTTTTAGTGGTGTTTGTTAAAGGAAGTATCACTAAAACCATTAGAAACCACTCAGAGCATCTTAGAGCAATGTCCTGGCAACAACAAACAGCATCATACCAGACTGATGTCAGATTTGACTGTGAATACACAGTCGACTGAGGAGGACCACACCCCTTTTGAACCCCTTCTCCTATTGGTTCAATTTTAAACACCCTTGGTGACATCAGCCATTAAGCCGGTACATTTTGAGAAAGATTATATAAACATTTTCCTTTGGAACGTGCATTGATTGATGAATCATTCAAAAATCAGAGCAGGAGCATAAATTAAACAGTTATGATTCCATGTTGACCTGAATTTATCCCCAGATTTTATATGAATAACTTGTGAAATATTGTGGTCTAAATAGATCTACTTTCGCTTATTTTGCTTGTGACATATTAAACATTTACATATATTGTTGGCAATGACAGAAATGACATATGTTGAGTAAGTAATATGGGTTGTAGAAGAGAAAACTACATTTCTATATAATCTGAGGATATTTCTAAATACACACAAACACACATCTAATTGAGGGTCACTGAACTGAATGAAGACGGTGTTTTAAGTACCCTGTAAGTACACTAGCCTTTTCACAATAATGTTCTGGCCCTTTTATGCTGGACAAAAGTGGCATGTTACAAGTGTGCTTTATCAAAACCCTGTGATGATACCACTGGTGAATAATTGGTTGTCCTGGTAACATTCTAGGAAGCTTTCACAACCTCTGTGTCACAAAATTCAGCAAATAACAGCTGGTTAGAAGCCATGCCACAGATAGATCCTCTCTTTGGTTTTCTTTTGTTCTGTCTTACAGCACTTTTGTTTTTTGTACCATTGTGTAAAAATCAATTAACTGAACAGAGCTAATCTGGTTTAACCTAGTAGTTTGCATGTTTGGTTTAATTAAACTCAATTAATTGAATAAATTTCATTCAGTAATTTCAATAAATAAATGACAATTATTATAACTTACTGCATAATTTAATCAGTTAGTTTGGATTTCAAATAACAGAAATATGTATAAATAGCAAAACAAAATCAAGGATTTAAAAAAGTAAAATACATAAGCATAAATATAAAAGCATATATGAGGATAATTTATAGCATTTATAAAGGCTACACTAAACTGACATTCACAGCAGGGGCCAAAAGTCTCAGACCACAATGAAAATCCTTGTTTCCACTGAAGCACACAAGATGCTCTTTGGAACATTCTTAAATCAGGGTGACATGGATCATAGGCTTTTCCACAAACTTACAGACTTCAAGCCAGTGTGTGTGTGTGATGTCATAAAAGCAAAGGCTTTCATTTAAAACAAAGAAAATCTGAAATTCATGTACATTTATCAGTTTAACTTTTCTCTTTAAATTGTTAATACAATTCGTAATGAGTTGAAACCAGAAGCTTTTCATAAGTGGTCTCAGATTTCTGGACGCCAGCATGTTTCTGATTAAGCCAGCAGCTAATATATCTAATATATAATTTTATATCAGTCAGTGATACATTCTGTCAGTGAATCTTCTTTTCTCATATCAGCTTGCAGAAGTTTTATGGATGTGTACGTCACTTCTCAAGCTTTTTATACCACTTTCTCTTGACTGCAGTTCAATTACAGGTGAGTCATAAAATTCTCCACTGACTCATGCGGCATAACAACCAATAGTGCGCATAAATAATGCAACTGTTTGGAGATATGTGAGCTAAAGGTCAACCATGCTTATCTGGAGTCACAGGGGAACATCCAAAACTGTCAGTCACCATCATCATCTGCTGAAGGAGCTTTTGTGAGCAGAAGATCCAACATAAAGAACGAATGAGGTAAAAAAAGTTATTTTTATTGTGTGTGTGTGTGTGTTTTGTAACTGTACTTTTCTCATAGCCAATAATGCACAACACAGGGAATGGTGGCAGATGGTTCAGAGTAGTAATTTAAAACAGTTGCAGTAGTCAAAAGGGGTTGCTGGGTCCCATGTGAGGTATGGGGCAAAATCAAACTAATCACTTAGCAACTACAGGATTGTAGCTATGCTTTTGTGCTAAGTTTCTTAAAGGGATAGTTCATCATTGTTTACATATAATACTTACCGCTGTATTATTCCAAACCCCATGACTTTTTTTCTTCCATGGAAAATAAAAAGGGATTAAGCAGAATGATAAGGACTGACAGACCGCTATTCTCTTTCAGTGAATTGAAAATAAGGTCTAATGAAAGTGAATGGTGACTAAGATGGGGGAAGATAATGTTTTTCTGTTATCTGTGTTCCACGGAGGAAAGAAGGTCACACAAGGGTGAGTAAATGATGGGAGAATATTGTTTTGGGAAAACCTCCTTTTAACATTTTGATCAAAATGCTTGCAAATACAGCTAACAGAGAAACATGAATAGATTAAATGAAGAGTAAACGTAACCTTCTCCTGAGAAACAAAGTTTCCCAAAAATCTTACCCATCTACTCTAGAGTTTCAGATAACTCAACAATGGTTTAAACTGTGCTCAGATCTGCCAAGCAAGTCTGCAATCAAGATTCAATAATTTCTATATCAACTTAATATATATATATAATATATATATATATTATATTATATACAGTGTATATATATATATATATATATATTAACATTCCTGATTAAAATCTTCCTAATTATCCAGGAAATGCTATGCACTATTTCTATAGTGCTATACTCTTTAAGCAATTTAAAGATCTTTAAGGAAAACATTTATTTAGGTTGATACCTAAATGAAACATAACAGAGAATTTTGTCTCCTGAGCTATATAAGGGCAACCTCTGAGCAATAAATTTTTTTTCTCTGGGATGAACAACTAGTCTTGTTTACTAACTCTAAACAAGTCCCACTGCATCATGTTAAATTAGACCCTAGTTGTTTCTATAGTGATCCCAACTCCAGTTCTGAAGAAACATACTCTCTATTCTCAGAAGGAGAGGGCAACCAATGAGGTCACTGTATCTGCTCTCTAGATTTCAAAATACTGTACAGTAGGTACTAAGTAATGTTAATTGTGCTTGCAAATGCAGCTCTGGTGACACTGTTAACTGGAAGAAGCATGTTATATTTTGAAGAACCTCTACTGTACAATATTTGATGAAGCTTCAATGATGAATACTTCTTTAAAAACAGTTGTATTATGTTCTGTATTAAGATAATTCCTTGTAATAAGTTTAGAAAACAATAGGTAACACTAATACTTAATTTGCAGTGCATACTAAGTTAAGCATCAATCTTTACTGTTGCTAAAACTGAGGGTTAGGGATTTGAAAAAGTCTTTGGCACATGGGAGCCGCAGTCACTATCTACTTCCATTATATGCAAAAACAGATCTGTAAACATTTTTGAAATACCTCCTCATGTCCCACAGAAGCAAAGTCATACAGGTTTGAAATGATGCAAGTGACTTTTTCCTTTTGGGGTGAGCTATCCCTTTAAGAAAACTAAGTATTAATACTATAATGGACCTTCCTACAATGGCAACTAACATCATGAGATCAAGTTCATTAAGTGCCTAAGAAAATATATTATGTCGTGTATATAAGATATATTATGTCGTGTTTTTTCTAAGAACACACACTGACCTACAGCCTAGACAATGAGCATAAACAGGAACACATGAAGTCAAGATTCAAGACACCGTCTACTGTAAACCCAGCCAAACAAAGTATAATAACAAAGTATAGTACAACATACTGCAGTTTGTGCTTAAGAAATAAGACGGTTTGTACCTCTTACAATAGACTGGGAAAAGCAACACTGTAAACACTTTGTTATATAAATAAGCTTATGTCATCCATCTCTGTTAAGCAGAACTAAACAATCGTAGAAACAATTGTTAAACTACAGCTGCGGGAATAATACAACTTGTGCCAAATCACTGTTTAGTATTCAGAACAGCATTTCGCACAGGTGCACAGTCTGTCTGTGTTCATTTCATAGTGCTGCATTTGATTTAAGTGGTTTGGCAGGCTGTGTTTGAACTGTGCCCTCTCAAGGATGGTACTTAGAGAGAAAATAAATAGGATTATGAAATGTGGTGACCAGTCTGGGCAGGTCATGTAGCTTGCCACAATGCCTTTGAAAGAACTGCACTAAATGAATGATATTTATCTGGATCAAGTATGAATATAAACAAATGGGAATCTGAATTAAACACGAAAGCACTCCTACAAGATGCATATGTTATGTATGTGCTTATATTCTATTGACAGTGTAAAATCAATTTTGTTAGATTCAATAGGCTGGAAATAGACAAGCAGTCAGGACCCAAATGTGCTGTGCTATAACAAACTATCTATGGATTAGATGCAAAGCGGGCGTCATTTTATGCTAACTCCAAGTTTGGCAGGAAACGGTCAGTCCTACATCTCAAAATCAACCTTATCATGTTTTTTTTTTCATAACCTGCCTTATCTATGCACTGTAACATGTCAGGCGATCACATTGAGCAATTTGTTTCTAACACCCTGAGGCGGCATCTGATAACTCCAGCTGCTAAATGTATCTGACAGCATCCCTCTGTTATGACACTGTACTTGCTCTCATTCACATTCAGAACAAAACACACAGCAAAGAATAACAACAGCAGAATACCTGAAAGAAAACAAGCCAGAGCTTTTTGTGTGACATGAGGAACATTATGAATTGGATTCTGTCAGAGGGGAAAACATGCAATGGCCCCCACTTTTGTTTTCATGCAGGCATTTCTTTGTATTTCCATGTCATGCCTGGAGGCCATTAGATCAGTCCCACCAAAAAGCTGACAACTGTCTGTGCCTTTCAAAGCTCAGCCATTTTAAAATATGCCATCTATCTCTGGAAAACCAGGGCATTTGATGAGGGTAATCAGTCAGCTGGCCATGCGTGTGAGCGTACTGCCCAGTTTGGGATGGTATCAAGGGGGACGGCCCACCTATGAGCTTCTGTGCTCAGTGTCTGGATCTTTTCTTCAGGAACAGCACCAACACCTCCACAGAAGCATAAACTCAGCCATGTTCAATTTTTGCATAAATGAGAATTCTGACACCATTTACTTACCTTCATGTTAATTCAAACCTGAATGTCTGTATTATGTATGTATTTGTGTGGCTATAGTTAGTCTTTAACAATAGCTCTTATTGACAAGAAAGAACCATGAAAGTATGATAAAGGTAATCCAGTCAACATATGCACAACATTCCAAGTCTTCTGAAGTCATATGATAGCTTTGCAGTTTGAGGTAGCTTACGATAGCTTAAAATAGCTCAATAGCTATCTCACAGCTTCAGATACCTTGATAACTTGGTTTATATGGTGCTTTTAAGGTGTTTTTGTCTTGTTCTGGGATCTGACAGACAGGATCACTAAGCACTGTCATTGTATGAGAAGAGCTGCACAAAGGTTCTTCTAAAATTCCTGTTCACAAACAACCCCTTTCAGTTCTGGTAATGAGTCTTTTTTACTGGTAATGAGCGTTTTTAATTGGTAATGAGCCTTTTTTACTGGTAATGAGTCTTTTTTTGTTCAACAGATACATTTTTAAAAGAAACACGTACATCTTTTGTAGAGACAACTTTTAAGATTAACCTAAGTGGTTTAAGGGTGTCATGGCCAACCAAATTAATGACTG
The DNA here is from genome assembly GCA_036877625.1 of Ambastaia sidthimunki. Taxonomy (NCBI): domain Eukaryota; kingdom Metazoa; phylum Chordata; class Actinopteri; order Cypriniformes; family Botiidae; genus Ambastaia; species Ambastaia sidthimunki. The sequence continues at coordinate 52,073 of JAZGTK010000231.1, forward strand.
AAATCACCCTTCTCTTCATCCCTCTTACATGTTTCATCTGAGGCTAGTGCACACATAATCAATTTTGCTTCAAAATTACAGCACAAATACAAACATTAACATGAGGTCAACAAACCGACGTTCTCACTACTGCTTATCATTGTAGTGCCAGTTTAGTGGTGATCAGTGACCAAAGAAAACACAAAGATCTGTGACAGGAAATTATTTTTCAAATGTTACTTTATATGCATATTACTTTAAACAAAAAATGTAAAATCAAGAGCTGGCAAACACATTCACAGAGAAAAGGCTGAAACCACATGGGCTTTGTCTTAAAATCTAGTGTGCACTGTACCTAGACAGCATTTTCAGCATCATGAATGCATGCAGCATCTTTGGGCATCATACATGCCTATGATGTCAAAAATGGTGCACAAGCCTATGAAGACAAAAAATCTGCATACACATATAATACCCAAAGATACTGAAAGCACCCATGGTGCCCAAACATGTTGTACACAATGCCCCCAAATACTGCATGCCTAAAATTTTCCAAGCATCAATGAATGAAGACTAAACAATGCTGAATGTAACACTAAAATTGCCCTAAAATGCTGCATGTATCTATAATGACCAAAGTGCTGAAAGTACCTATGATGCCCAAAAATGTGCTAAAATGTTTAAATGAAATGTTAGCCAAAATATTGTCTAGGAAGGCAGCTCACTAGGTTTTGAGACACAGCCGTGTTGTCCCGCTCATACATGCGTGGCGTTACGCTGACACAACACTGACTCACATCCACGCAATCATGAACTTTTCTGCCACCGAGCTGTTTGTTACCTTAATGCTTCGTCATAGTGTTAACAGAATAACTCACAAATACAACAGAACCACACATCTGTATACAAATCACAGGTTAAAGCATTCATTTAAAACCTTTTAATTTCAACATAAAAGCAAATCAACCATCACAACAAATACATTTTTAATAAAATATTTAATGTCTAAATTTATATTATGTCCAGTTTATATTGTCAATCTTAACTTACTTACTTATTGCCATTTATATATATACGCATGTCGATGTATCAATAAAACTAAACAAATCTGTTTCACTTCCAGTGTTTTTTATTTAAAGTTTTAGTGGCAGATTTTTGAAAAACATACCTATCTTTTTAGAAAAGAAAATAGTAAAAGCAATTTGTTTTGTTTTAGTTTGTAGGTTAATTATTTAAATGTCACTAACGTTATATTAAATGTTTATGCTATATTAACCGCACACTGAAGAAGGAATGCGCACATTAAACGCTCATATGAAACGGAAGGTGATGGGTAGGTAACAATTTTAACACTGAGAAAACATCACTCACCCAAATATCGATAAGAAAACTATCCGTCCTTTATTTATCGCTCAAGTGACTCGTACCCTTGCGGTTGGATCAGTAAACTGTACTTCAACAGAGAAACGGCACCTATTTGTTTCTTCTCTGTGATGGGGAGGATGAATGGAGCGGTTTCGTTTCCCCTGCCAACACATTTGCATAAGGACCGCCTAATGCGTCCTCTGATTGGCCAAATGTAAAGATTATAACAGCTGTTCAAAATGACTTGTTTTTAATTCGATGGTGTGAAACGTCAATCAAACAGCGCATGTTGCCGCATACCTAACAAAGTAGCGCTTGTTGCGCCTTGCTGCGGGTATGGCTGCATGCCAACAAAGGAAATATTAGTGTTTTTATTTACTCGCGCAGCTGTCTTCATAACTTGCATTATGCGTTATGCATTATGTGTGTGTGTGTGTGATAAACATCTGTTTCTGTTTCATTCTGTTTTTTATCCCATAACCAGGTCTCAGTTATAATTATGTATATTGACACTTGGACAATTGTTTGATTCACAAATTGTCAAACAAATAGTGACATAACATGCCAGTGTTTATCCTCTCTCATGTAATATGTTTTATTTGGTCCTCAAATGTCTATTCTCTGTGTCACGGCTCCTTTGGATCTCCTTGGCCACTCAGCCACAGCAAAGCTGTAATTGTTGGCTGGACTCACCTTCATGCATATTATGGGTCAGACTGGATCATCAATACACATGCCATGCATGTCCCTCATGGTGTCCTAGCACTCCAAACTCTCCTCCAGATATAAAAAACGTCCAACCTTTTACTGGCAGGTGCTGAGAGAACAACAGCAGGTATCTGTTTACAGTTTTCTGTAGATGGGCAGCATTTGGTTAGCAAGTCAATTAAATGTTTAATTCAGTTTTATATATATAGTGCTTGTTGTACAATACAATGTTGTATTGTTTCAAAGCAGCTTTACATATAATGTAAAAAAACAGGAACATTAGGAAACATGTACAATAAAACAGGTCACTTAAAACAAACAGGAATTTTCATTGTTTCACAGTTTTGTAAGAATATTAACCTAAAGAAAAGGTTTCACCTTTAAAATGAACAAAAAATCAAAACCTTGGTCCTGGTCCTATTATGCACAATTTATAAGTGCACATTACTGCAAACTTAAAAAAAACATTCTTGCATCAAAATGCAGTGGGTTGTAATGGCTTGCCAATGTAGATTCATCTGGTCAAAATCATATCGACAGTTTTGATTAATTTATCCCAGCGTCCCAAGGTGCCGCTGTTCATGGAAATGCAATGTAAGCAGTGCAACATAAACACCTGATTATACCTCACGCTCAAAGCTGCACAATATTGTCACTTCAAGAAACTCTTCTTTTGTTTATTACACATCAACCCACTTAGTCTTCATCCGTTATTTGGCACGATTGAAAAACGCTATAACGACCTTTCGCCTGCCTTAAAGGGCGCCCTCCCCACCCTCTGTCTCTTCTCTGCCAGCAGCCCACCATTGTAGGGAAAACAAATTAATTAGAGTCATGAGAGCTGGAATCTTGGTAGCCAGCTAATCAACAATGGCAATAATTAAGCACGGATGGGACATGCATTTGAAGAGGGGTGATGTGGCTGGATCAATGTGAAAGGTATGAAGAAAACAGACCAACCAATCAGGCCAGTGTGGCACTATCACAGAATTACCTAGCCTCGATTCTCCTTCCCCACACATCCTGACCTTTAAAGCAGAGAAATTTTTATTACCGTTTTATATCAGAGGCCTTTTAATCAAATTAGGGCAAATGTCTGCCTCTGACCCTCTTTGCTGAGGTCGTTTTTGCTATTTTGTTTATTCCGTGACAAAAAGATTAGCTCAGAAGATAAATCTGCCTCATGATGGTGAACATGATTCATCTTCAGGATCCCTTAATAAAAAGAAGTCTGAAAAAAAGAAATGTTAGCTTTATTCATTTGGTTATAAAAAACATACAGCATATAAACAAACTAAATGTTTATATTTTGTGAAGAAAAATGTTTGTGTAAAACTCACTGCCACAACACTACAGTGTGAGGGTGATCGGCAGGCAGTTGGTATGCGGTTGTGAGATGTTCTAAGTGGATTTTGGTGGTTGCCATGGTGTTCTTGGTGGTTGCTAGGGCATTGAAATGGTATTATGGTTGTTTACTGGTCCAAGTCAAAAGTGACTCATGTAACATTAAATCAATAACATTCTGTCCCCCAGATATGCTTTGGGACTCACCTGGGAGACAATAATTAAAAGTAGGATCACCTACAAGTTATAGCAGTAATAAAGATGGGTGTCAAAGTTGAATACTTGGAATAACCACTGATTAGAAAAGAATCTAGCATTTGTGTATATAAAGTTTGAACCTTGAAGCTTTATTCACGAGTATAGGTGCATAGGAAATAAAGTGCCTCAGATAAGGCAGACAATAGAAGATCGATGGATATTTATGTCTTTTTGTATTCATTTTGAACCCTACTAAACTCTTATATAGAGAAATAATCTAATGGACAGAATCAATTGTAGCTTTGAGCCGTGGACCAGAACACCACATGCCACATTTTATTTCCTGGTACTCTGAGACATACACATCCTCTTCTACTATGGCCAGAGATTCCTGGAAGGTGGATGAGCTCCAAATTGTAAGCTGCCTTGTTTGATGATTACGTGTGTGACAAGGGCAAAACCCATGACCTCATGCACATTGATGAAGTATTGAGAATAAGAGGTGACACAGAATCTTTATAGTCATTTCAAGCATCTCTTGAGGTCTCTGAGAAAAGAGCAGAAGTTAGTGAGTCACTGAGGTTAATGGTCCTGGTTATTGCTGAGACCCTTTTAAACCACTGTTAGGAGAAAAGACCTCAATGATTTGGCTTGTACAGCATCTGTCTGTAGTTGTGTGTAGTTTAAACGGTCTGCCTTTTTGTTAATATTTCTCTCATTGTGAGGTGAATCAGGGACAAAGGAGGCTGTTCCTCTCAGATTGGCATGCGAGCAGACAGCCTGAGGCAGTGACATTGATGTTGGATGTTTGGTGGCTGTTGGATCATCCATCGCCTAATCGGTGCATATCTGCCATCAGCAGGCTACACCCTGACACAAACCATATCTCAGATGTTTGACTTAGACACACAGGAGGTGAGCACACACTGGGTTGGAATAATATTCATCTGCTAAACCATTACTATCTTTTACATAGTTGTGTTAAACTTCTTTTGATCAATGGAAGCAAATTGTGCCTTGTAATAATGAGAAATATTAAATAGAAATACTAAATTAGTATTTAGCTAAAGGTATGGTAAACTAAAGGCCAAAACCAGAGATCAGATAATAGTTAAAACAGACTAAATGTCTAATTTGGCTGCAGTTCTAAAATAGCATGTGGAACTCCACCTTTTTTTTTAAACTTATTTCTAATGTTTTTTGGTGTTAACACAAAGGTTGGGTTTCAGTTGGAGGACTGTGTGTGTTAATGTACTGTTACAGCTGTAAACAATAACACTGTGACCTCCTATTTAACACTCAATACCTATTACTTTATTTTAGCAGAAACGTTCAGCTACATTAGCTGCAGAAGGTTGTGGGTTTTAATCCAAACAAACAGACTGACTTCAGTGTAAATACAGCACAGGAATATGCTGTTTCATCTCTCAGCCTTGTCAATCTTCTTCCCGCTTCACCTCGACCCCTCCTCTCCTTACCCCCCCTTCATACACCTGTCATACACTCACGCATTCTGACTCCCTGGATGCGGCAGCCCTGACCTAGTTTCTATAGCAACCGCACAGGTCCTCAAGGGCAAAGAAAGGCCTGTGACAACCACCTTGCAGGTTCCACCTCTTCTTTCATCTGAGAAGAGGCTGGTGAGAAAAAAAGAGCGAGAGACAGAGAGGCAGAGAGAGAGAGAGATAAGGGTGGATAAAGAGATAGAATAAAACAGACAGACAAAAGCAGATGAAGGTAAGAGAGCTAATCCATCATCGTGCTCTCTTATTTCATTAATAAATGTCTTTTTTACTTTCCACATGACCTTGTGTTCTTCATATACATGCTACTATAAATATCCTCTCTTTCCATTTTTCATTCATATGTCTCTCTTTCATTTTTTTCTTATGGCAGCTCAATTAGTTCTCCAACAAGCCACTTTTACCCATATAATCTGTTCTGCCTTGACATTACATCCATCATTACTGAAGTGAATTCTTCCTATTTCTCATCTTTGGGTACAACAACAATGAAACCTTTTTAGACTTTGCTTTTCACCACTTACAACTTTCCCTTGAGATGATTTATCAGAGTATTATATTAATAATATACTACACAAAAAATACACAGTAATGCTATATGTGGTACATGTCAAAAACACCATAGTGGGTACTTTTCTATTAGTGATGACTGATATCCAGGATGGAACAATATAAACTACGAGATGAGTATCAAAACTGTGGAGGAACTATGGGTGTTTACAATAACAACAGGTTGTGTGTGTGTGTGTAACATATGTGTTCTCTTATCGGTGTGTGTGTTTGTACACAGGCCAGCTGGCTTGGGGCTGTCCTGACCACAGGCTGTCTGTGAATGTGTGTCCATGTTGTGAGGAGGAAGATGCCTCAGATTACCACTTCAAAGGCACAAGAGCCCAGCGTTGAGATTAAAGCCCAGCACGTATCAAAGCCCTTCAGGTGGCCAACAACACACAGCAGTGTGTGTGTGTGTGTTGATATAAAGAGTACAGTATTGCTGATAATGTGGGCAAAGTGGCTACCAAATTTAGAACTTAAAAAATAGGAATTACTGATATAATAAATGATGAATTTACCTACTACTGCATTTTTATTTTGGTGAATCTCTTGTAAATATGTTAGGGTTATATTCCATCCCCATTAAGAATTTTTGCATTCATTTTTTAAGCCCTTAAGCACAATCACCCTCCACAATTTTCATCTGACAACTGACATAAAGTATAACATTTGTTATTATTTCTGCTTATATACAGTAAATAAATACATATGGTTACTGTAATATTGTTAGCAAAAGGGACCTGCTAAACACTGAAACCGACACATTGTTTCTCAAGCAACATGAAGTGTTCAGCTGAACTGAACTGGTAAAGCTAGAGAGGGGGTCTCATAAAGAGCTCTTCTCACCCATTCCGGGTTCTTAACCTTTAAAGACCAGCAAACACCCGATCGATGTGAAGTGCATCTTACATTGAAGAGGTTTATGTGGTATATGTGATGTGCCAGGCGGATGTCACGATGCATCCACACACACGTCTTCATGAGAATGTGACTCAACCACCAGGATCCTTTAATTATGCTTTCCTCCTTTGGAGAAATGAACATTATGCTTAGAAACACACAATTACTTCTAAATTGTACAGTAAAATACTCTTTAAATGTATATTTTTATGCCTTATAGTCTTGTTTTCAAAACACCATTTTGATTTTCTGTACGAGGCAAGGCATTGTGGGTTACGACCCTACCTCACAAAGCTGTGATGTGACAGGGATCGTCCACATGAGAGAATTTTTATCCGATATCCAGATCAATAATACTCTGCTATTGATCCACAAACCACAGGGATGGGAGAATAGAAGGATGAAGGGAGAGATAAAAATAGAGCTAGACTGAAAGAACAGGGAAAAGAGAAATAAAAGAGAAGAATAATAGGAGAACACAAAAAAAAAGGAAAGAAGAAAAATTTCCAGTATTACTGTTGTGCACTTGGGATTCTATTTGTAGACTGAATTAGAGAGAGACACTGATGTTGGCAGGTCTACAGTTCTGCCAGTGAGGTAGTGTGTGTGTGTGTGTCATGTGGAGTAGAATCATGTAATGTTCACTCAAGTGTTTTTGGGTGATTCTGGTTGATTTGGGCTATTTTCCTCTACACATCTTCAATCACTCCATCACACACACACACACACACACACATACTCACACACACACACACACACACACACACACACACACTACCTCACTGAACTGTAGACCTGCCAACATCTGTACACAGTGAAATGACAAAGACAAATATAAAAAGAAAAATACATATGGAGTGTTTATTGATTCATTACTATTGACAAATACATTTTTGAGGCAAAATATTTACTGTTCTGTGATGTGCCTGTGGTTTTATTTTTAACTATTGGTCAATATGCATTTAATCACCATATTAAAAGGTCATAATGATCAGTGATGGTCAAAAAGATTAAGAACAGGACTTCTAAGATCCTGTACCTATTCTGATGAAAACAGGTGCTTTGTTCCAGTGAACTCGAATATTCATGGGAAATGTAAAGCCAATACATCTGTTGTAATGGCAAAACACAGTTTAAATATCTACAGGCAAACATTAAAGCCATCATGACAATATGTGTCTGTGTGTGTGTGTGTGTGTATAGCAAGTCTCTGCAAATTTGAACAGTGTGACAGAAACCCTGTACATGGAGACACACAAACAGTACACATGAAACTCAAAACGATGCCCCAAACAATAAGCTAATTCTACTCATTAGCTCATTGGTAACATTCAAAATGTGAAGTGTGTGTCTCTAGGGTTGGGAAGCACTACTGTACTGTACATCATCTTCTGTCCTAAACCCAAGGGTCAAATCAGAGGATTGTCATCACTCCCAAGTGCACACAAGATAAACACTAGAGGCTGTAGAAGATGAAAAGAGTTTGCACGCATACACACATACACGTTTTTTTCACTGTATTAATGAGGACATTCTATAGACTTCCACTGATTTAGTGGATATATCTGCCCCTTAACCTAACACTCACAGTGCATGGCATTAGTTTTAAAGAAAAACATGATTCGGACGATTTATGATAAGTTTAGTCTAGTGAGAATCATAAAATGTCCTCACAAGCTGGTTGGATATTCACAAGCTGGTTGGATATTACATTGTTAATGGGGACATTTGGCCCTAACAAAAATAGCTATATTTATACAACGGGAAGAGCCATAAAAAATGTACATAAATAAAATACAAAACTATCATTTTGTGTGTTTCTCACCCCAATGCCATTTGATTCAAAGTTTCTTACTCTTTGATTTTTATTTGGCAGTTGTGAATGTTCAGTGTGGTACAGTAACATTATGTCCATTATTACATCATCAACTGTACCATGTCTGAAGATGACAGACTATGTGTGTCTTGTAAATGATGGAGCGTATTCCAATACAATCAAGGCCCCACAAAACACTTTGGCCTCAGTGACTGAAGGTTGCTATAGCAACAGAATACTCCTATCCTGGCTTCATTAGGCATGACACTAAGCCTGTAGGCAAATTTATAACATGCAAGCTCTCTCTCTCTAAATGATTTTAAATAAACGGTATTACACTATAGACAAAAACTCTCTATCCTCTTTCTGGAATACACAGGAATTTTGATTTTGCATATAGACCTACATTTTGAGAAATGTAAATATGTTTCAGTCATATAAAACAAGCATGTATTCAGAACCTAGCTATTTTTGTGCTGTAACTGTCAAAAATGTACTTATAATTTTTTTTTGGAAAATTATAAGAAAAAACGATGTAATAACGTTACTGCAACAACGTTTCTGATAACTTTGAGAGAACTTTATATAACATTAGTCAACGTTCCCTGTTAGCTGTCAATGTGCCGGTAAGTGAGAGAGTTTGAAAATACTGCCATCAAGTGGGGCAAACAAGTCATTTCAACATTTTAAATCCTTCCTGGTGTTGAGTTGCTGTAATTTATTTATTTTAGCAATTTAAGCAACTTAACACCAGTCTGGACTTGAATATACATTGTACATTGTGAATACAAATAGTATATTGAAGTGGCTTGTACTAAATTTAAAACTAATGTAACACTAATACAGAAGTTATGAAGAGTGTGACGTGTAATGTTATGTGTATTTGCTTCCCATACACGTGCGAAATGTGTGGCACTTTAATTATGGTTAATGATCAAGTATAGACGCTGAGAGAGAGAGAGAGAGAGAGAGAGAGAGAGAGAGATGCTATGTCAGGGTTTGAACACTAGTAGGAGATAAATATCAGTTAATAAATGTGCATTAGACCAGTTTGCAAACAGAATGTAGAATGATCAAGTGCCTATAACATTTCTTTATTAAACATAAGATAAATGAGTATAAACTACATATCAAATGTACATGAACAAATATATTCGTAAATAAATACAAATTAACGTAAATAAACGTAAATAAAATAACGTAAATAAATATAATAATAATATGTTGAACAACAGTGACATATAGCTGCACCCACAGTTATACCCACATTTCCTGCAGCAAAACAACAACCACAGCCCTGAATAGTAATCGCTGTAGTGCATAAAACTGTTTGCTGACCTGAATCTACAGCTGAATCTTTCAACTGCGCGTTAAGTTTGAATTTAAGAGCTAAAAATTCAGGGCATGGGCTCAAGGCACAAGATGTCGCCCAGCTGTCGGGTGTGTAACACTGCTTGCCATTTAATGCTGAATAATATGATCAGAGAGAGAAAAGCGAGAGATAGAGAGAGAGAGAGAGAGAGAGAGAGAGAGAGAGAGAGAGAGAAAGGGTGCATAAAACAAACCGAGCTGAATACGGGCTTTTGCACAACGCCACTGTTTCCATGGTGATAACTCATGTGACGTCTGTGTCCAAGAGAAAGGAAAAGCGTGTTTGGAGTGAATGTGCCACGTGGAGGAACAGAGAATGAAAGGGAGAGAGGGACGATGCCCAAGCAGGAGAACTGATACCCAGCAGGAGGAGGCTGGCTTTGGCAAATGGAGGCAGCTGTCTTAAACCTTCCCCCCTCCCTGTCTGAAGCTCAGAGCCCAGCACACAGACACACAGACGGAGGGGTGCCAGGGCGGCCACCCGCAGGGCTTTAAGAACTGTGTGAGTGTGTCTTTGTAATGAGCCTCTTCAAATGCTATCACTGAAAAGCAAACCATGGATTATTAGTGAGGTGTGTGTATGGACTGGTGCCAGGCCTCCACAGAGCAGGCCCCCTTCACCCCTAAATAACTTGCCTTGGGGAGCTGCACGCTATAATTCTGTGTGAATCACTGTGTGTGTCAAATTCTGTTCATCTGTATTTTTTTTTCTCTCCTGCTGTCCATGTGGAGCATTGTCTGTGGGGGCCGCACCCCTACATTCCATTCACACACACACACACACATACACCCACCCAGGGGTCTTAGATCACTGTTAGGACACCACAGGAGAATATAATATAATAAATAGCCTTTAATGAGGGTTAAGCACAGATGCCTTTATAAAACACTAGCATGTCAACTGAGTGTCAACAGTCATTCACATCAGGGACAGACATGCGGGTTTGATAGACCTGTCAGTTGTGATGATTGTCAATATTAAAGAAGCTTTTTTGGGATAAAATTACAAGGTTTCTACTAATTCTTGTATTGTCCTGAATTAGTTATCAAAGTCAATGCCCCAGTTACCTCGGTTATACATTATAAATGCATCTTGTTCATAACCGAACTGTGTGTAAACATAAACGTATTCTGCTTTCTAAAACAGGACTTACAACTGTTTTTTGATGCTGCGTAAATGTAGATAATATCAATGATCAATTTATTTCTAATCAATTTCTTTCATGTTTAAATGATCTAGGCTCTTCACATTTTATAGCTCAACTCATGTGACTGTATGGCAACAAGTGTCTCATTTGTTTCTCTTTTAAGGAACAAGAAACATCAGAGACAAAGTTGATGTATCTGGGAAACAAAACTGAGACCTCCATTAGGTTTCCTGAGGCAGAAGGAGCATAATGTGTCTCTGGTAAGTAAGGAGAAAAGGAGGTTTAGACTGTTTACATGTATTTTTGCATTTTATGTTGTGCGTACCAAAAAGGAAAAGGACAAAGAAATGGCCTGGGGTGTTTTTTCCTTTTATCCTATTTGCTTTCTTTTTAACCATCATCTTATCCTCCAAGCGATCTAATGGAGAGATGCATCTTATGCGCAAAGAAATGGGCACATTATTGCAAAGCAACATCAAACACAATATTCTCCTAGCTTAGTATATAACAGACCTCCTACAGTCATCATGACTAGTCTGTTTTGCCAATGGACAAGTCTTTCAAAACTGGGCTGATTTCACATTTTTCCCCAGACAGAACTGAAAGTGAAAAAGAGGTTCTGAGTATTGCATTAAAAAAACACAGTGTTACACACACACACACACACACACACACACACACACACAGAAACCATGTCATACAGCACCTGATTCTTTTTTTATCTTTCATAATGACATATTCATGTGAACAGCCCCTCAAGAACAGATAGAGACTGATATCACATCTGCATGTACACACCCATATATATTTTTCATTTCCAGACATTCATCATATGGCAAAGTGTGTTTGGTCGGGGGTCTTTATATATTAAGCACATAAATGTCACCCACTCAAGATTTGTCTTTCCGTCACACTAAATGCAATAACATTAAGAGTCAATAACAGCTGAATCTTAAAGCAATGACAGCCGGTGATGCTGCAGACACACTGTCAGTATAAAAATAAACACTTTAGTCACAGCTGTACTATGACATCCAGAAGTTTCCAGCTGGTTTATGATTCTGTCAGGTGAATTATTCACACTTTGCTATTACATACAGTGTTAGTACACAGTACTTTTTCATAAAGTAATCAGTAATCAGATTACAATTATGAGAAGTAATCAGTAATCTATAATGGATTACTTGTTTTGAGTAACATGCTCAGCACTGTGATTGGCGTTACCCATGAGATTGCTGGACACATTTCATGGGATGATGTCACAGACTTTTCATCAAAGGAATGCTAAGACGGTTTAATTATAAAAGTAATATAATATATGATACGATACACATAATCATAGTATATGTATCATATCATATATTAACAATTTCATGTACTTTTTAAATTGTTTTTAAACACCTTTGAACTTCAGTTTGGTTTGGTTTGCATGCAATTTACATAAACTAAAAGACATGAAAAGACTGAACTGTGCTTTTCCTAATCTCAGTATGTTTTTTTAGTTTAATAATACACTCACACAAACACACACACACACACACACAACATTCACATTCATCCATGCATGTTAGCTCATACAGATGTGAATGCATACATGTGTGGCCTATGCGTAACAGCATATGACATCTGCATTATCCCCACAGGGTTCTGCAGATGTGTCCTATGGCCGCTGTAGCCCATTTACAGTCTGTTCTATGACAATCTACTACGCGCACACACACAATCACACACACACACACAATCACGCACAATGCACAAAAACCCGTACAGAGTTCGTTTCCCAGAAGAACTGTTAAAGCGTGGGCAGCACTTTTCATTGTTACACTGTATTTCACTCTCTCTAGAAAGCAAACACGATATGTACACACAGAAAAAACTGTCTCCTATTAATCACAATTATTTTTCTTTCTGAAAGTTCATCCGCCCATCCAAGGTACATATTTCTGTAACTGGAGCTGGAGTGATGATGAGGCGTTTAATTTGACTCTCTGCACTACAGTTCATACGTGGGTGTTCAAACCCGTGGCACCTATAGCTGATATGATGTATCAAAAGTAAGCTATGAGTCACTTTACAAATGTCTCTCTCTCTCTCATTCGTTTTCTATCTCCCCCTCCTGCTCCACGCGTGGGATTGAAAACGTGCCAATTCTTGTTGTGAACATCATGCTTTTCTATCACGTTTCTCCCATGATAGATATGTCCTAAATAAATCTGGAATGATTGTAGATTACAAATAACTGAATCACATACTGCTGGAGAAAGATCTGACTTTAACCAGTAGGATGACACTGTCATATAACTGCATAGAACACCAATCAACTGTAAATCAGAACATAGACTTTTAGACTTTTAAGTAAATGTGAGTCAAAAGTTTATGTAAATTTTGTTTTCGTAAAATTCAGTCATTGCATTCGGTTTCAAATGTATTTAACTAAATTAACGAAAGGCTCCTAGGGCACTCATACACCTCCCTAATATTAACAGTAATCGTCAATCACACATTTACTCTGTAGCATTTCGTTGTAATGTAACTGTACTGCTTTTAGATAATTCCTCAAGGTAGCACAGGGCTTGTCTCCAAATGTTTCACTATTCCAGCCCCCTGACATTTCTTCTCTATGACTCATCTCCCTTGGGAATCTCTTAAAATCTAAGATTCCTACTGGGGGCCAGAAGCAAGCCCGGAAAGATGTGAGTAAATGTGGAGAGCCCACAGGTTAATAGAGATTAGTAGAGCAGATGTTTTGTCAAGATAAGGAACTCCCAAGTGTCTAAAGACATCTCACTACACACACACACATTTGTGCGTCATGCTAAGGAAATAATTCACATTAATACAGTTAGGTTAAGTTTACTTCTCAGACTTCTTTGGCTGCCACCTCCATGGGGTCTGTGACTAAACAGATTTGCATCTGCAGTGCATCATTATAGCTGAGAACCCCCAGAGCTTCTGTTCCCATTTCCCACCTCAATAATGCCACACAAATGAGAGAGTAAAGGACTACAGAAACTGTCTTGCACAAACAAGGTTCAGGGGTCTCCATTTTACAGCTACCCACAAAGAGACACCTGGCAACAAATGAGATCTAGTTTACTGCATGTCACACCCACAGATCCAATTCACACCTGACATCAGAAGTGCCTCACCGACTCACCAGGTTTATGTTTCTTGTTCTCATAATGTTCTCTTACATACTATAACGTTTGAGTCAATATACATACATATTACATACTTACATATACATAGTATTTTCAATTCATATAACTTCAAATCCTAAATCTTACTTTTAGTCACTTTGTCATTTCAGATAGCTGTCATGGTAAATGCCCTTTTTCAACCACTAAACATTTTTATCAACCTATGATTTTCTTCTGATTTTATTGGTTGGGCTTAAAGTTAAATAAGCATTCGTTTGATTTGTTGTTCCTCCAGGACCAACAAAACATATCGATAGAGGAAGACATCATATTCTATGTGCTTAATCTACACATGTTGAAAATTACAGTGAAGCCGTGATACTTCACCCAACTCACAGATTTATCAGTCAGAGGTTTCTGTAGCAGATGATATTGGTGCAGTAACAGTATTCCTGACTGTATTCTCACAGGTCAGCTTCGACAGAGTCAATACAGTGAGGAAACTCAATATAACTGCATACAGCACAATCCACTACAGCAGATGCAACGGGATTCATTAAATATACTGTTCACAAGTTAAACCAAAGTGCTAACACAAACTCAAAGTCAGTGTTGTGGGTAAAATAAAGGATGCAAAGACAATTCATTTGACTAGTGGCCATATCATTGAAACCTTCTAAAGTCCTAAAGATTTGATTGTATTTAACAGTGGAAGAATTATTACTGGATTTATACACATTCCTGGAACAATATTCTTATCAACCAAGCAGTCATAATCATATCCCTAACCATAATTTATTATTAATATTATTACCTACTGGTTAGTGAGTCGGGCTTGTAATCAGTAGGTTGCTGGTTCGATTCCAGTGCCGGCAGGTAGCAACTAACCCCCGATTGCTCCCTGGGTGCTGCAGTGATAGCTGCCCACTGCTCCGTGTGTGTGTGTGTGTTTATGACTTGCAGTGTGTGTTGACTCCTCACCAGTGATGGGTTAAATGCAGAGGTCACATTTCAGGTATGGGTTACCGTATCTGACAAAACATGTCACTTTCATAATACAGTATTATTTTGAATAATCCTAGAGAACATTTTATTGGACACAAATGTGTATCAGCCCTGAAGTCAGATAGACAGAGAAGACTATTAGAGTTTTCCATTTTCCATTGTAAAATGTGTTTATCTGCAGTTTATGTCACTTTTCAGGAGTACATTAGCATATACAGCAGATGTCCTCAACTAGCAGACATTACAAGTCACAAAACTCCAATTTTGATATCAGTCAGTCTTTCATTCTCATAGCATGATGCTGGATTAATGTTTAGCAATACTTCATATGCTAAACTCTCTCATATCTGTGCCCCATGTGAAGCTGTAATGTGTGATGAGGACTGTCATTTCTGACAGCATGCAGGTGTTACACTGAGGGCAGACCTCATTATTTTCACTAATGTGTGTCTGTTCTCAGCAGTTTTGCGTGGGAAGATGGAGATAATACACTAAGGTCTGATTTGAAATGGACTGAATCTGATTTGTCACAGCAAAATGAACTTGAATGGCAAACAGCCATTTTCTCACCAGTAGAAGCTTGAGACACATGTACACACAAAAATATAGGTCTTAATTGTGTGCAATTATATTTACACACTTTCTAAAATAACTGGAACAGACATAGAAAAAATTGCTTTTTTAAATTGTTTTAAATTGCTCATGAATGCATTATAGCACTAGCTTTTTATATTTTCTGAGGAAAATATGATGTTCATTCATGCAAAACTGGTGTTGCTATATGCAGTTAATAAGGCATTCAGAGAGGTTTTTAGTGCATTACTGTACAGCTGCTGTGCTACAGTGTTTTACATGGTTGCTAGGTGGTGGTTTACTGACCCAGGTCAAAAAATACTTGCTGTATATATGATATTCCAGTCCCTAGATATGACTCGAGTTCCTTCTTCAACAGAATTCAATACAGGATTTTTTCCCCACCAGGCTGTGATCATAAATCAGATTTCTTAGATGCAGTACGAGAACTGATATATAATACTAGAGGGGGAGTTGCCTAAAATCAGCAATTGTAGTTGTATTTGCTTTAACAATTACTACTTATAAAAGTAAAATTACGTCAGATTAAAACATAAAAACTGTGAGCCAAAAAGTTTATAGTTGCGAATCCATCAGTGTCCTTCATGTTTCATTTATTCATGTTTGTTCTTTGTACTGTTTGTTCTTCTGCTGCCCTTGTAGAGAACATCAAGGCGCTGTCCTTTCAGAACCATTGATTCCCCCCCCACCTCTGCTTACTCTCTCCCTCCACTTATTCAGTTATGGTCCCCCTCTTTACTTCTGAGAACTGGTACGGCCCTGCTCCAGCTCTTTCTCAATGCATTTTGCCCTTATAAGGAGAGAGTGAGAGCAGCAAGAGGAATGAGCAAGAATACAGCTGGACCGCACTATCTGCTCACGTTTTACGGGGGTGTTCAGAGGAGCTGTGTTAGAGTAAGGGGAGGTGGAGGGGGTAATGGAGATTGTGTGAATAACACCACCTCCTTGAGTCCCACTGAATAAAAGGACAAAAATAGGTTTGGGAGAGATGAACAGAGAGAGAAGCATGTGATTATTATGCCTATGGAGTTCTCTGTGGGCTGATAGCATGTTGCAACGTGTTTCTAAGGGTTATTTTAAGACAACTGTGACGTCAGTCCTGTACTGAGTATCATTCATTCAGTAGGAATATAAAGACTTCCCTTTGTGTAGTTTACCATCCCCACAAACACACAAATTAAATGCCATAGCAGGGGTCACAGATGCAATGCATCAGATGGGGACAGGTGAAGAGGTAAAGGTATCACAAAGTCCTTGATGTTGATCAGAAAGGTAAATTCAACATAACCAAGTCCCGCATCCATTAAACACGCAGTTGGTTGTTTTATGTAACACCTCAGGTACAGAGATCTCTCAGAAAGGCTGCTAGAACGTGTACAATGATTTAGCCACTAACATGTAGCCATATAATGGACATAGCATGAGTTGTGGATGTCACTGCTGCAAACCAAATGGAAATATTTCTCAAATATTAGTATTTCAGAAAATAAAGGTAGGAGCTCCTTAAATTTCTCAAGCTAGCCAGAAAGCTATGGTGCTTTAGTCAAGGAATAAATATCATCTTATTCCCTGATAAAAAGACTATAATTGTTGGTCAGCAGTTTTTAGTATGATGTGTTTTGAGTGCTGCTCCTCACCATGAGATTATGTTATCCCTACTAGGGGATATCCCCCCTTTCTTAACTAACTTAAGCACAACTAACTTAAGCCATAAGCACAAACCTAGCCTCACCAGCTGCTTTGCTATGCTGGTCCACAAGGTAGATTAGCTACAGACTGACATTAACCAGCAAAAAAAATGTCTGCTTAGCAAGGCCACCCAGACCAGCGTAAACCAGCAAAGTCCATCTCAGGCTGGTTTGAGTTGATTTTAGCAGGGATTTGGCTCATGTGTTGCAGGTGTTAGAGGGGTGAAAGCCATTGCTAACCCCCCCACCCCCCAGGATTTCATTCAAAGGTCAGAACCTACTAAATGTTAATTAGAATGACTCACCATATCCATTCACAGACCTGACTGCATTACAGTCTGACGTATATAAACACTGCAGGTCACATCTCTGCCACTCATTACCATAAACAACCTCAAATTACAAGTACAGATTAATTCCTAAACTGTCAAACATAAAACATTATTTTACACCCAAGCCACATGACAATCTAACCCAGTTCTGTCTTCACACAGACAAACACTCACAGGACAAACACGTCTAAAGATTATCAATCTTGCATGTCAGCCACAGCTTTCACAATAGAGTGAGATTTGCCTTGTTTGCTTGTACTCAAGTCTAGAAGGGTTTAGAAAACCAACTCTAACAAGCTCACTGTCAAACAGCTGTGGTCACTGGTTAGTTTCACCCTCCAGCGGATAATTTAGGTCACTGGGCTAATATCCGCATCTGCAAGTGGAGGAGCAAGGCAGTAAATGAGAGAGTGTTCATGGGTAATGGCAGCTGTTGCTTTAAATACAGCATGAATATATGATGCAACAGCAAATAGGTAGACTGCAATGAGCTGTCGACCTCAGAGGAACTGTGATGTAACATTATAAAAAGGACTATAACGGATTTTAATATAAGAGTTGTTTTCCTCTCATAAACAACATGCTGTTGATATTTTAATCTTAATGGAATTTCAAGTCGTTCCTGCCACAAGTGAAATTAAGTTGTCTGTGACTAAAAGACTTGAGTCAGCAGGCGGCATTTTAAATCGACACATGAAAGTGAGGCTGTGGGGGAGTACAGCCTGACTGTGGTAACATTGTGTACCTGGGCATCAATCTTTCAGCCAACGAATCATTGAAAATACATCTACAAATTTACTTTGAACAAAACTCTTTGAAAAACCTGGGATGTAAACATTAGATTTATTTGACTTTTAAAAAATGAAATATAAACATAAATAGAGCACATATAACAGTAATAACCAAATTATTGGATCTTGAAAGTATATGTTTATATACTTAAAATTAGCTTTTCAATGCAGATGACAATTTTGATATTGATCATAAACTCTCATAAACAATCAAGGAGACACAAGTGAGATTGCTTCATCTCTTGCTACTGTATATCAGAAGAAAACCTGAGAAGCAGGAGACCTCAGCAAAGCTGAGAGAAACTGAAATTAAAATCTTTTCTTTTCATGTGCATGCTCATTTGTTTGGTTAAGAATACTTCATGAATACGTTTTTTCAGTCTGGCACAACATGCTTTCTATAAAAGCCAATTTCTCATTTCCTCTCAGCCACAGGTGCTGTTATCTCACCTCCAAAACTAAGTCTGTGACACAGGAAAACATAAAAGAGGAGCAAAGATATGAGGATATGGTCACACTGTTCAGGAAATTGTGAGGTGCAATCTTCCCCCTTTTTAATGTCAACCGCTTCACTGCACCTCTGTCGTCTAACAAAAAGTAGATGTTTTTATGATATCAGCAAGAAGGGATTTGTCACCACTGTGGCTGTCAGTCATGCCACTTCATACGTTTATTGGTGGTTGCTAAGACAAGCATCACTATTTAAACAAACCCCTAACCCTCAGTATTGATCTTCAGAGACCTGCTTGTCTGAGGTGTGTTTTGAATGTGAGGTGTGTTTTTGAGGTGTGAAATGATCTGACATTCGTTTTTCATTTTCATTCAATACAGACTTGGCAGTGGACTCGTTTAACTTGAGCCAGTAAGCACTCAGAACACCTTAGAAACCACATAGCAACACTCTAGTGACCGTCCAGACCGCCCTAGAAAGTGCAAAGTACCACCCTGGCCATAGCATCATATTGTATAAATCTTTTTAAATCTTATTAGCTTAAAATCTGATGTATTTTTCCTGTCTTCCTAATAAATCTCATAATTAGCAGTATTAGCAGTACAGTCATCACAAAAACAAACCAAAAGTAGCAGCTTTAAAATCTCTACAACTCAGCAGAGAGACTCAAAAACTAGTTCCACAAAGAGGAATTAAAAACAAAATAAAATATTCATCTTTTACAGACTGTAACTAAAGTGATTCACAATAAGAATATGTGTGTCGGTCTGAAAGTGAAACCTCACGGTGCAGATTCTCTTTATGAGTACAGCGGCTGACAGGAAAGCTTCTATCTATAATTAGATATACATTTGTCTGACTTTTTCTAATGCACAACCACAACACTGGCGAGGACTCACACAGGGGTAAGTAGGTCTGAAAGCATTTTCAAACTGGCATTTACACACACTTCCTTTTTTGGACTCTCTGCTCCCTCTCTTGTGTTTCTCACTTTCAACAAAACATTTGATTCACTTTTCCACAAAGGATGATTCACCTACTGACGAAAACAATTAATTAACGATTAATTCCGATTCCGCTTTTATCAAATCAAAAGAGCTCAACTCTTTTAAAGGGAAACTTTATAATCTGAAAAGGAAAGTTACAGTTGCACTTTTTCAGTGCAATGCAACGACGCATTTGATGCAATGATGCATCTTACACGGATGCATTCGATGCAATGATGCATCTTACACACATATGCATTTGATGCATCTTACACACATATTCATTTGATGCAATCATTCATCTTACACACAGATGCACACAAATTTTCATCCAATAATATTC
The DNA here is from genome assembly GCA_036877625.1 of Ambastaia sidthimunki. Classification (NCBI taxonomy): domain Eukaryota; kingdom Metazoa; phylum Chordata; class Actinopteri; order Cypriniformes; family Botiidae; genus Ambastaia; species Ambastaia sidthimunki. The sequence goes on from JAZGTK010000231.1 coordinate 72,310, forward strand.
TGTCTAGAAGTAGAGTGTTTCTTCCCCTAATACCACCTATTTTTAAGATGTGACAAACTGAAGGCTTTTGGGTAATTAAAAATGGCTTTTGATATGTCTTGCTTCCTGTTGCTGTTTTATTTTCTGCACCAGCACAGGAAATAAAACTGCTCTCGCCAAGGGAAGAATATCATTGATAAATAAACATTCACTTATGTTGCCATCTGCTTATTTACATATAAACTAATTAGCATACAGAATTGTGTTTATATGTAAAAATATGATTCCTTATGATAAACAGTTTGCCAACTCAATGGCCCATAAATGTAACTATTACTAGTTAAGCAAGTGTCTTGCTATTGCAACTGCATTGTCCTGGTTTGCTTGGATAAAATATGTATTTTACATCCAAGAAGGCCATGCCTGTGATATTTCATTGAGAGATTTACTGGAATCACATCATTTACTGAAATTTACATGGTCCTGTGTTAGATTATGTCTCATGTCTTTAAGTGAATGCCAGCGGTGGGCTTGCAGCAGGCCAGGCAGGTTGAATCGTGGGACAAAAGCAAACAATAACCATTCTGTTCATGTGCCACAGGCTACTTAGACATGGCTCATTTCATCAGCCCCATCGCCACGGCAACTCGTCACCGGCCCAGGCCCTTCATGGAGGGGCTCTGTCTGAGTGACCCACCAAACACAAACACATATACACCTGCTGTTGCACCCTTAAGGAAAAGGGTTACATACCCCCACCCTTACCCACACAAACAAACCCACCACTCGCAATAACTGTTCACTCACATACTCACACACAAACCCCCTCCCACCTCCCCAAAAGCAGACTTCAGAGATGTCAGTTGCTAGTTGGGGGGAGGGGGTGTGAGGGGATAGGCTAGTGGAGGTCTTTGTGAGACGAAGAGCGAGAGGGATAGAGAAAAACAGAAAGAGAGAGAGCGCGTGGAACAGAGCGTTCTATTTCTCACAGTGAGCAGCTGCTAGGCAGAGACTGTCTTGAAAGCAGGGAGACAGTGAGAGAGACCATTTGGTTTCTGAACGCAAGAGAGAGTGAGTGAGTGAGCGAGAAAGAGAGGGTGGGGGAGAGAGAGAGCAAGCAAGAGACACACACACGCAGCGTGAGGTTGTGGTTTAAATAGATACTAGCCGTGCATTAAGGGAAACCCACAGACTCAGCTCTCTGGGATAAAAGACGCGTTTCTGACCCTTTTTCTTTCATTCTTTATATCCTCCAGAGAGCAATTGCTCTTTTCCTTTTCATTCTTTTATTTTATTCCCTCCATCCTTTCTTATCCTCCTCCCTTTGCCTGCGGAAAGAGCCGGAACGCTGTGGTCTGACTGAAACACATCAAACCGGTAAGCGGGCATGGTAACTCAATCTCTATACCTGTCTGTGTTGTGTATCAGACTTTATTTTATTTGTTTAATGTCTTATGTCCCCTTCACTCATTAGATAGAGAGAGATAAAGTAGATGTGCAAATGCAGATGGCTGCATCACCTAGGTGATGCTGCACCGGCATCCGTTGTAGCCGGCTAACGGCCGTCTTCATTGCGCTTGGATGCAGGGGAAGGAGAGAGAGGGACAGGAGGAAAGAGAGAGGGGTGATCTAGTTTTCCCAGCCCTGCGATCGGTCAGCTGGGGCTTGTTCTTTTTCACTGCAGCACATGTCACCAAATACACACACACAACAGAATCTGCATTATCCAGTGGCATTACACACAAACAAGCCAATTTTGCATTACCCAGTTTTGCACAAGTAAGGCTAATAAACACAGCTATTAGCCAAATCAATATACAGTCTCTTACATTAACTGAAACCGGCACATGAAGTCTAATGTTTATCAAGTCTTTTATACACACACAACATTTTTTGCTGTATTTCTCATTTGGAGAGCAATAGCTTGATGCTATCTGTAAAGAAACGATATTTTATTCCCTAGTGACATTTACAATGGCATTTGGTGGAAACGCTAAACCACACAGGGCTAATTAGGCTGCGTGTGATTATATGCGAGTATAAGACGCTGTTTTAACACCCAGGCTTTCATATGGCTAAAATATGTGCTGAGAAAAACCTAGAAAAAAATAAATGAAAGGTGGAATGGAGGGACGAACCACTCCTTTTTTCAATCGTCGCTTGCTCTTGCGCACATAAGGGGACATGGAAGAGGTTATTCACACCTGAGGGGGGAAAAGGGGAAAGATATGAATGAAGCCCCAAAATATGATGGAGATGGTCATACATGTTTACTGTACTGTAACACTGTCTGTGTGTGTGTATGTGTGTGTGTGTGTGTGTGTGTGGCTAATAAAGGGAGAAAAAGGTGGAAACAGACGTGCTTCGTTGTAAAAGCACTTACATGTTAAAAAGAGGCAGTTTGGGCGGCAACATAATCTGTGATTTTCGAATGAATGGATTTTTCTCTGGACTTTTGAGAATAATAACTGCACAAAATCATTGTTGTCAGTACAGAAGATTTACAGTACAAGCTTGTATTTCACATCAAATTCAACATAAGACCTGCTCAAATCGTGTCTAAATAATCATTAAAATACAAGTATAGAAATAAAATATAATGCCTATGCGCATATTGTTAAGATTTGGATTTTATAGTCATCATCATGGATCAAACCACCATTTAAACAAAAAGTTCTCAATTATATAATAATCAAATTGTTTATAGATGTACAGTGACATTTGTCTGTGCCACTACCACATGCACATCAAGATATATGTTCATTATTATTGCAAATATGTGTGCTCTTCTCTCATATAAAATCAGTCTGAGCCTAAAAATGTATTTACTTGTCTGTTGCTAGGACACTCCCTTTGAACATTTTATAGGAGGCCTCTGATTGGCTGCAGCCAATGATGCAAGTTTCTCACCCCAAATCTTTCCCTTTCGCCCATGGAAACATGCCTGTCTGTGCTTTATCCTGTGCTTCTCTCCACCTCTCCATCAGTGCTTCTCTCCTGCCCTTCAATAAGCCAGTTTCTTTGTTTCTGTCATGTTAGACATACAGCCAGAGGAATGCCATAGAGCAGACCTGTGAGATCCAGTCCTTTGTTGTGTTCCTACGATTTCATATACAATTAACCGGCAGCTACATCACTGTGATTGTTGCGGTTGTTTATTCTCTATATTTGCGTTTTTGAAGTCTGTTCATTTGTGGTCTTTGCTGGGGGACAAACATTCTGACCCTCACTTATATATGTGATGTAAGTGGGTCAGGGTGTCTCAGGCCTGGAGCTGGACATTCACAGAGCGTGGGAAACAAGAGAGCAGGAGGAGGGTGGGCTTAAAGAGTTGCTCAAACATCTTTGCTAACCTTGAGATGAGCTTTCAGTGACATCACTGCAGATGACCCCTTAACATGCAACGTTACTTAACATCACTATGTGTAGGGAGCAAAGAGGTCCATCATACCTTTAGAGAGCTATCTGATACCATTCCTATTCACCTCAATTAGAGTTGTCTGGGAGGCACAGAACCTCTAGAAGTATGTGACATTTGTGATGTCATCTTTGATTATGGGCATTTGGTTGTAGAGGCACCTTTTTGAGCCAATCACGTGAGCCATAAATGTCATGTGACTAATCACTCTAGCGGGAGAGGAAAAGTCCTGATGTTGCTTGTTGGCAAAGTTGATTGGCACCACAAGAAAGCCAACATTCACCAGCCCATCACTAGCTGTGACATCTAAGGAAGATGGGAAAATATATTAGGCAATATCATAAAAAACATTTCAAAACAATAGACAACTACTGCTGATTGCAGTCAATAAAATATTATGGTCACAAGCTAACTGGCTCATGCTAACTAGCCACACCTTGTGCTGTAGAGCTGATACTGAATATCTGCATATGTTGTTTAAAGGTTGTGAAGAACACCAAATAACCTTTGTCAGAAGTTATGAACAGAAATCATAACTGAAATGAACAACCTGTTCTGTGATTTTCATATTGGTGTCATTAATCTCCATGTGGATGGTGACATGCTTTATGAAAGGCCTAATTGATTAACTTTAAAACCTGAGCAAACCCCAAGGCTTTATGTTAAACAACTGGATATTTTCAATAAATCAAATGTAATATATTTTATTATCTTAATCATCTTCCCCAATCCTTCTTTATTCATTTGATTTTATATTATTAATAAAAGTGGATTCTGAGTGTCTACACCTCAAATCTCAGTTCGAAACTCACTTAAAAGAGATTAAAAAGGAGGTATTATAAAGCCATTTAGAAGTGTAAATGCCCTCTACAAAACACCATCTGAACATTTATAATATTCTCTGTGTCAGATAGTTGCTATTTTATGGGTCCGGATTCCTGTGTGATTCTATCTAAAAGTCACGAATTTAAAGTGCTGATGCCAAATGACTTACAAGAACAATGTCACAAAATCTGGATCTTGTGGCATATTAATGAAGTTTAAAAGGAAGCTTTAAAACGTGTCTTGTTAAAAAAGGTCAGGCTCTTTATCAAACGTAATACTGATCATTAATTTAAAGGATCTGAACTACATTTAGCTTTTATTCTTGTTATTTCAGTGCAAAACTGGTAAAGGATGTTTGAAATTGATCAAGTGGAGTGAAACGTAATAGTGATTGATTTTGCAATTTTCAAGACCAGTATCTCAATTCAATTACTTTTTGGCACCAATCCTTCAAATAAATTCAACTCCACAGAGCTGTTGGACTACATGAACTTTGTTCCATCACATATAAAAGGGTTTTTACAAAATGCCCATCGTTCAGAACTTAAGAGAACAGTTCCAGGAAGTGTTAACAGAGTTTGTATGGTTTTCACGGTGACCTGCAAAACAGTTTGATTTCCTGCAGGCCTGTGATGAGAGGCGGCAACTGACGTGAGCTGTGTGAGATGGCCTGGCACTCTGGTATACAGTATATAGAAAATTAATGTTGCTGCACTATTTCAAAGACCATGAGATGTCCAAAGAACAGCTTTGAAAGCAGATTTGTGAGCTTTTCCACGCACTTTATGATCAGTGCATAACTGCCTCCGGGAAATTGAGAGGTTGTGTCCATGAAGCCTCTATGCAAACTCAGCATTCAAATGTGCTGTAGCATAAGATCAAGACTGATAAAAGTATTTATAAACACATGAAATATGTTTGTTGTTTATACTGCATGCCCACCGCCAAAAACTGTATCTGTAATCATGATCTTCATCTTGTTTGCCAATAGAAATATATAAACATCATTAAAACAAGATATTTTATTGAGAAGTGTATTACATGATTTTTAGGGAATAACTTAAAATAACTTTTTATTTCTTAATAATAATATTTCTTAACACATACGTAATTTTTTTTTACAACCGGAAAATACATTTTTTTTGTTGTTGTGCAACCTTAAAGAAAAAACACTCAATTTGTTAAGATTCATATATTCATGATCCACTTTTAAATATTTTAAGTTATGGACCGATTTTTAATACTGCAAGGTGAAACAATGACAAATGGCTTCCAGTATTATGTGTCACTTTATTTCCTTGTTTTGCAGTGCAGCTTCTATCGCAGCTTATACGAAGAGTTTAATCATTATTTCTGCAGTAGGATTAAATTAAAACAGAGACGTATGTTAGGCTGACGGGCTCTAAGGGACACAGAGAAAGTGATGGTGGTGTTGATTCCTAAAGTAGAGTTTCTCATCTCCTACTATCTGTCTATCAATCTACCCCACAAAATTAGAGCAGGGAGAAAAGCCTGCTGCCAGACATACCACCAAATGCACCAAAAGCAACCAGAAGCTTAAGGAAGCATCACAAACTCGAATATTCTCACACAAAAGACACAAAAACTTAAACTAAGTCATTTCAAATATCCTATTAGTTATGGATATTAAACACTTTTGGATTCATAGCTATTTTGCAAAGACCTTCGAGATGGTCCCCAGCACATTCTGGTGTCTTCACCAGCACAGTAGCTTAACTAGTTTAACTAGCAAGACTACCTTGGTTAACCAGCTGTACCAGTTGGTGAACCGCCTAGCTGTTCCAATCCTCCAAGTGGACCAGCACCAAATGGGCCCCTTTAATAGACACAGGTTTAACCAGCCAAGAAATTCATGTTGGTCTAAGCTGTTCTTTTCAGAGGGAACCAAACTACTAAAGTTACTGAAGACAGATTTTTTTCTAATGAGATGGCAAGTTGCTATATATAGAGTCTGGTTTTGATCCTTGACCTTGAGCAGGTGCGTTCAACACGGGGAGTGAGAGAGCTAGACACAGTGAAATGCGTGATATGGAGATACTGGCAGGTAGACCTCAGTGCAATGCTGGTTCTTTGATGAGCTGCCAAAATGGCTCAACCACACCAACTGCAATGACAACGTTTGAGGGTCTTTTGTTTACCTGTCTGTACGTGCCTGAGTGTGGCACATGGATCATTCTCTTCTCCTATTTATGCTTTCCTGTTTCTGCTAACAAAACAGCTGCTAAAAACCATAATAGCTACTCTCAGGGGAAGTTCTGATGGTTTTAAAAACAAAAGATAAAAATGCGCCTGCGGGTTGAGTTTGGTAATTATGGATCAGGATAATGCAGATGTATTTTTATTAAGGGGACGATTGAGCAAAACAGTGAAATCACAAAAGCCGTTTGTCTAATCCAAGCTATTCCTTTGATGTTGGTCGTTGTTGAGCATAATGGTTTTCTAATCAGGTTTTAAAAAATAAATTCACTGGAAATTTTTAAAATCCAAAGGTTCATTTTGCTGTATAATTAAATTCAAGCCTTCAAAAGAGATGAGGAGAATGATATGAGAGTCTTAACGATAAAGACTTTTGTCTCCTGTTAGCCCTTGAGCAAAGGCACACGATGCAAATTTGCAATTGGTCTGCGTGTGATTCTCTGCTCTCAGCCTTTTTCCTTCCCGCTTGGTGGATGGAGGGATTGTGGGGGAGGGGTTTTCTTCCTTCTACCTCTCCCTACTTCTCTTTCTCTTCCCTGTTTTTGCATTAGCATGTTTTGTGGTTCCTCAGTGCCGGTGCAGGTGACAAGGGGCCGAGCATCACTGCCCCTGTCAGCTGTAGTGTCAGATTTTCATTCAGCCGCTTCAGTTGGCACTGCCATATCTCATCAAGCTAAAGGGTGAGCTCTCTGTCAATACAGGTTTCTCTTTGAAGACCTGCCACACTAGGCTAACGCTACCTCCACACTGTAGCAGCTGTAATATTGCCCATTAGGCAGGTGGACATCATTCAGACAGGAAGTGAGTGTGACAGGCAGAGTGCAAAAGAGGAACATATATCATTTCCACTGTTATAGCTCCTGCTGAAGAGACTTTTTCTCCACAAGTTAACAAGAATAATAGAACAACCATCTGATCACAAACACAAGCTTCACTTTTTGTTCTACAGTGAAAACACAAAAGTCACTTATTTTCTTTTCATTTCAAAATCAGGGCCAATTTCACTGTACCAATATTGTTTATTGTATTTACTTACCATAAAACAATATGGAAAAAACAGAAAAAGTAATATGTTAAATCAAAAATACTGTTCAATTTGTAGTAATGCTGTCCATTCAGCTTAACCTAAACCCAGAATTTTCCTTTAAACACAAATGTAGGACATTATTAATCATTTAACAGATTTTATAGTTAAATTAAGTTAAGTTAAACCAATTAGCCAATATCAAATGGTATTTATTTAGTAAAGCACTGTAATACAACACTGCTCTCTCTGTTTAAATGCACTGAGGTTACTGAGTGCTGTGTGTAAATGCTTGTGCCTCAGTATATCTGTTAATGTTGTTCAGATGTGCAGGAGAAACACTGTAGTTCCTAGTTGGAGGCTTTTACTCAAGCCTGAGGTGTATTTAAAACACAGAATGAAACCACAGTGCATGTGCTGTTATGATTTTCTTCCTGTGCACTCGTGCAGTATAGCTGAACTCTTTATTCTCATTGTTTTCTATCTCAGCTGAAGGGCCGCATCAGTGTAAATGGATAAAATGGATGGGCTAAAACTGCTCCACTCTCAGCAGAAAAGTGCAGAGAAAGTCTCTCAAAAATGGACGGGGTTGGTATAATAAAAGTAGATCATTGGGCGTTGCGTCAGCATCTCTTTGCTGAAGCAACTTTGAGATCCCTTTGCAAACATCTGTTCCTCAACCAGCTTCTTACGCATAAATGTTGGATTATGTCATTTGGCATGACCGTGACCTAAGCAACATTGTTAGGATGTCAAATGCCAGAGGTCAGAGTTTACAATGAAATGCTTGACCTTGCTTTGTTCCCCATGATGTGAATATCAGTCAGACCTAAAGCATACAAATCATTATAGATTTCATACTGTGACATTTAAACACTCTTTCTCCTCTGGAGGGTGGACAGGTGACAAATGTCCCCAAGACATTTCTGGTCCCAGGTGACCCTGAATGACCCTGTTCTCAGCCCACTCATTCTCACTCTCAGCAAGTCCCATAACGCTGCAGTGATGTCAGATGCTGGACTACACAGAAATATATGAAAAATTACTTGCACAGTTTAGCAGAATTTTAGATAATCACATACAGTATAATTTAGCACTGACCACACAATAGATTGATAGTTGATAAAGCAGTTTAGATCAGTCATACAGAAACAGCAGTAAGCAGATCTCTTTGCATTGTGCGTGCCCTCAAATTTATGAGGGACATTGTCACATAATGCGCTAAGCTAACCTGCCTGCTTATCTGAAGTGTTTGCTGGGCGTGATGATAGATTGATGGTCACGCCACTGAAGAAATGAAAGCAAGTGTGACCCGTCAACACACATATCCCAGGAATCTCTACACAGAGGCCAAACGCTTTATTGGCTGACAGGGTTGTGCCAGTGACTGTAAATATCTACTGCCCTTTGTACATCTTAAACCGACAGTTTGAAGTATACAGGTTTAATATACAGATAATGTAAGCAGGGCTAAAACCACAAGAATTCAAAATAGTGGTCAATCATTATGGGTTTTCCAGTGACCAATTCAAAAACGTTTACAAGTGATTATGTGCAGCCACTTTACAAGGCAATTTATCAAATACATCTACACAAAATGTTGATCAAAAGAGACCATTGTACAAAAATGTCATTTTTGACCAATCAGAAACAAGTTTAAAGAGACAAGTAATAAATGAAAGTAAAGGGATTTTATTTTACAATACTATGCGGAGTACTGAAAGCTATATATA